>JAKDEW010000746.1:85000-130000 GCA_021963965.1 Artemisiospiza belli
GCCGTGGTCTCGCCACTGTTGTGGTGGATGTTGCTGGTAGCCCTGATGGCCGATTTCATGGCCGTGTCCATCCCGGCCTCGCCGCTGTCGTGGTGGATGCTGCCGGTAGCCCTGATGGCCGATTTCATGGTCATGTCCATTCCGGCCTCGCCACTGTTGTGGTGGATGCTGCTGGTAGCCCTGATGGCCGATTTCATGGTCGTGTCCATCCCGGCCTTGCTGCTGTCGTGGTGGATGCTGCCGGTAGCCCTGATGGCCGATTTCATGGCCATGTCCATCCCGGCCTCGCTGCTGTCATGGTGGATGTTGCTGGCGGCCCTGATGGCCGATTTCATGGCCGTGTCGATCCAGGCGTGCGGCTGTGCCGTGTGCTCCCCGGCGAAGTGCACCCGGCCCTCGTGGGTGAACAAGGCCTGCGAGTAATCCACGAACTGGTACGGCGTGAAGGCAGCAAAAGCGCCCAGGGCGTGCTGGTCCAGCTGCCACTTCTGGATCACGTGCTGGTCGCAGGTGTACTGCAGGTACTCCTTGCTCACCTGGTGGATGTCCGCCAGGTCTTGCAGCACCACGTCCAGGCACTTCTCGTCGGTGAGGGGCAGGAAGAACTCAGCGTCGTTGTTCCAGGTGTAGGAGGCCAGGATGACGCCCACGCCGCTGGAGAAGTTGTGGCTGGGGTAGTAGATGAAGCGGGAGGGGCGGTCGGTGACCGAGTACCCCCCGCGGATCCCGTCCTTCTCCCAGAACCTCTCGGAGCAGGCCAGGATGATTTTGGTGCTGCTGGCATAGTTGATGGAGCGCAGGGCGTGGGCCTTGGCGGGGGACAGCGGCGGAAGGAACTGGATGTGCCTGGTGGCTTTGGCGCTGGAAGTGACAAGGACGTAATCTGCAGTGATGATGGTGGGGGACAGCGTGTCTGGAGCGCGGTAGAACACTCGGACTTTGTCACCCTTCCTCATGATCTTCTCCACGGTGCAGTTGAACCGGATGATGTTGGGCAGCGCCTTGTGGAAGGCTTTGGGCAGCTGGTCAAACCCTCCGGTGATTTCATCAAAACTGGAAGGGGAGGAGAAGCGGGAGGTGTGGGAAGGACAGGGGGTTTAGGGAGTGTAAAAATAAAAACCTGAGCTCCTCTGGAGACACCAGCGGAGCTTGGGGGTCAGATTGAGCTGCGAGTGGCTCCTGTTTGGGATCACTCTGACATTTTCTGTTGTGGGAATGGGGTTGGGCTGCAGGGACAGCACTCACGTCTCCTCAGAGAAGATGTCAAAGTCCCACAGGGAGGCGAGGAAGGACAGGTAAAACCCTGAGTCTTCATTCAGCAAGTCACCGATCATCTCAACAGCTCCTCGGCTCAGCCCCCCGACCTTGGTCAAATATTCCTGGAGATCCCAGGAGAAGAGAGAGACACAGGTTGTTACCTCAGCTAGGGCTCCACTGGAGCTGTGCTGGCCCCTTTCTCAGCCTTTTATAAGCAGATCCAAAAGGTGGCAGAGGAAGGGATTAGAGTGAGCAGGTTAATTATCAAGAGCTGGTATTAAATTTATCCTCAAGTCCAAGCCCATTACCTTGGTGGAGAAGGAGTCGTGTTGAGCCAGATATTTCCTGCAATCAGTGGTCTGGAACTTCTTAAAAGCCTGGAGAAGAAACATTGATGTATTCACTGGAAAAGGATCCATTTCCAAAAGTGCTGCCCAAAATTCTCTCAGGATTTCAGGGTTGGTAACCCTTGCAGCATCTGTACATCAAGTTTCAAGCAGCTGTGCCTCGGTGTGGCATTTTCTGCTCATCCAAGTCCCGGTGGACTCCTTCCAAGGGATTTCTTATGGACAAAGAGGGGTTTTGCAACCATTTGTCCTTGTTTCTGAGCCTCTCTACTTTTGACCCCCTGTTCTTCCCCAATTTATGGCCAAGTTTTCTCCAACTCATCTCATTGTTCAGGCGAGGGGACACCACGGGAAAACCTTATACCTTGCTCAGGACCTCCCGGTAGAGCTGGACGGGGCTCTTGCCCCTCTCCGACGGCTTCACCGTGTAATTCAGGACATCAGGGTTCCTATTGACCTCCTCAGCCCTGACCCGAGCACCCTTCAGGAAGTACCAGGTGTTGTTGTCCCTCTGGATGAAAGGGTTCAGCTTCAGGTTGAACTGGTGGATGAATTCACGGACCAGCCTGGAAAAAAGGGTGGAGTGATGGTGCCGAAATCCAGCCACCAACCCCCCAGCTCTGCCACCAGAACATTTTGTCCCCTTGGCACAAATCCTGAACCCCGGGGAAGCACTGGGGATGATTTTCCCCCCAGACTGGGCTGGTCCCTCACCTGGCCACGGGGGTGGACACGCCCTCACCTGTGCTTGCCTGGCAGGCGCATGGCTCCCAGCTCCACGTACCAGTCCTGTCCCTCGGGCCGGTACGTCCGGATCCGCCCCCCGACCCAGCTGCTCCTTTCCAGAATGGTGACCTAGAAAAAATTGCATGGAGGCTGGAAGTGTTTGGGGAATGGCTTGTTTGAAGTGAAACTCCCTCAAAACCAGGTCCAGAGGGTGGGACAGATCCCCTTCAGGTGGCAAATGAAGCATCTGTAGATCCAAACCCTTCTCTGCTGGCCAAGACGTCTCTGCCTACGGGGCAGTTTCTCATTTCCCAATTCCTGGGTTGCATTTAGACACCAGCTCTGGTGAGAAGGTTCTTGTGGTGGTTCAGGGTTTTGGGGCTCTGAAATCAGCACCAATCTGTCCCCACGTGCCTTGCAAACCCTCTTTGAGACTCACAGGTGCCTTGGGATGGTTTGGAAACCCCTGGAATTTCCGCTGCCCTAAAGACAGAACTTAAAGGACTCGTTTGATTCACAGGAACCAACCAATAGGGGAAATTACCCAGGACAAATCTCCTTTCCCTCCTTCAGGGGTTGAACCACTGCATTTCCTTTTCCCTGGAAGGCTTTTAGAGGAGGGAAACAAGCCTGGGAGACCTGTGCAGGATTCCCCACCTCGTGCCCGGCGTCGCGGAGCAGCTTGGCCGCCGTCAGCCCGCCGATCCCAGCGCCCACCACGACCACGTGCGCCGGGCGGGCCGCGGGCTCCAGCCCATCCCGGGCTATCTGCAGCAGCTCCTCGTAGTCCTGGTCGTGGAGACAATACTCGGGAAAGCACGGGAACCGCTGGGCACTCAGCAGACCCACCAGCAGGAGGATCTGGAAAACGGCTGGGGAGGGAGGAAGAGGAGGGAAGGCAAGAATATGGTGTTGGCACAAACTGTGTTGGCATCCAAGACCTAAAAAGAGGAACTGGGGTGGTTGTGAAACTCCTGGCTGGAGCAGGTCCACCGTGGAAGGTGTCAGGAGGTATCAGTGAGGACGATTCCCATTTTCTAGGAAAAATCAGCCCATAGATGATTTTTTGGTTCTCCATATCTGTACAGCTGTTGTGGTGAATTCCCAGAATGACTCTGACCTTCTTAGAATAAGACCCAAAGCTTTCAAGAACAGTAATTAGTGTCACTCATGTGAAAGAACCGAGGCACCTCGTTGTCACCAGTGACCTTTCCCATACCTGGGTAATTTGGGGAGTTTTTATGTGAAGGGTGGAGGGAAAATACAGGATTGGGCAGATGGATCTGATGGGGACTTGCACAGACAGGAGAGCTGAAGATAAAATTTCACAGAAAGGTGGATGAATTGGAGGGGTGAAGAGAGATGGGATTTATCTTCTTTAAAATTCCCTAATTAAAATTTTTCTACTTCATTTTAGAGACTTTTACTCTCCTTTAAAATCCCCTCCTTTTAAAAATCCTTCCCAATTTAAAATCCTCTCCATTAAAATTACTGTGTCTTTGAGATGCCCACAGGGAGCAGCAAACAGACCCAAAATTACCATTTCCACCAGAACAGACACAAGGTTATTTAACATTTTCCCAGTGGAAGAAAATTTGGGCTGAGAACCAAACTCTGTACCCTCCTGTACCCCGTTCCCTCCTCTGCCCTCTGCCTTGGGATTTTCCTAGTTTTGGTTTCTGTTTTTCAAAATAATAAAGAGCTACTTTCATTTTCTTTTCCTTCTCCTGAGTGCTGCCAATCTTCTTCCAGGGAAAAACAAAAAAAGCTTTGGAAACCCTACTTTGGGTAATTTTTACTGCTTGAAAATGCCTGGGAATTGTGTTTTGTTGGGTTTTTTTTTTTCTTTTTTTTCTTTTTTTTTTTTTTTTTTTTTTTGTTTTTTTTTGGTTTTTTGTTTTTTTGTTTTTTTTCTGGAGTAGCCCCAGAACTGGGGTGGATCTGCCAGGAATCCACCTTGGAGCCTTTATCATCCAACATCTGAGGCAGGTGTTTCAACAGCCCCTCAAGCTGATCAAGACACCAATCATGAGTGTGAAAAAGATTTAGGAAGAATTTGCTCCAGAAATCCTGTTAACAGTGGGATAAGGTTGGATTGACCTGGAAAAAAAAACCTATGGACCATTTGGGAGATCCTGTTTGGAGATCAGAGCAAATATCCTGGGACCAGCTCTTGGAGGTGTCACCTCCATCAGGTGGTCTTTTGGGAAGATGTGGAGCATCTCCACCTTCCATCAAGTGTTTTTTTTTTGGGAAGATGTGCAGCATCTCCACTTTCCCAAAAGGAGATTTTTTTTGGGAAGGTGCCTGGAACCTCCAGGTGACCATGGAACAGCCCAGCTGGGAAAAGGGAGACCTGGCAAACAGATGGAACCCAAACACCAAACCCAGACAGCAAAGATGAAAGAAATCCAGGAAAAAGCCCACTGAGATCTCTGGATTCAAGGGGAGGAATCACTCACCAGTCCCAGTCATCGCTCCAGGAGGAAGATGAAGCCTCTGCTGAGATTGCAATTCATTTTATACCCCAGTTTAAGAGGGAAAAAAAAAAAAGAAGGAACCTGGTGCTTCCAAAAAACCCTCTGCCAATCAGTGCAACCCGGAAGGGAGTGAAGTGTGATTTGTCATCAGAAGGGGAACCAGAAATTGAGCAGAGTCAATTTCCTCTGCTGGATTTTTTTTGTGTTTTTTTTTTTTTTTTTCCCCCCTTTAGTCACTGGAGCAAAGTCAGCTGTCCAGTGCATGCTTTGGGGTGTACCATGTTTACCCAGACACTGTGGCCGCACCCTGCTCCTCCAGAGGCAGCAATTTCCCAGAAGGGAGCAATTGGGTTTGGGTTTTTTTTCCTGGTATTGCACAAAGACTGCTGAAATCTGTTCAGCCATCAGGGGCAGCTTTCTGAACCCCGGGGAGACTTTCAAAATATGATTTCAGGGGTGAAAACGAGCATTTTTGGGGAAAATTCATCTGCTGGATGCTCTTAGGTGTTGGCAGTTTTGGCTTGATCTTGCCTCCATTATAACAGAGGAGGTGACGAATTGTTTGAGTGGGAAAGAGACTTTAAAGATCACCCAGAACTTCACTGAAATGGCAAAAACTCGGTATTTTTCCTAGAAATGAGACCAGTATTTTTCCAGAATATGGTGCCAAAGCACCATAAACTCATCTGAGGAACCATCTCTTTGTTCTTGGACCGAGAGCTCCTGCTTGGAGCTCTCACCATATTTTATCCTGTCCAATCACCACAAAACTGTGGGATTTCACTACATATGATCATAAAACATCTCAGGATGAAGGAACATTCAGTCAAACAAAATTTAGCAAGCATTTTGGAGGGTTTTGCCCAGAATTTTGCTCTTTGGTGGTGCGTGGGGGTATTTTTGTGGTTCCTGCAGGATTCCCAATGCCATGGTCTTGGTTGTGCTGGTTTGAAGGCAAACTAGTGGGGGAAATCAACCCCACACAAATCCCTTGTGAGAGATTTTAAGTCATAGTTACTATTTAATAGAAAAATCACAATAAATGCAACGAATACAGAAAATTGGCTTAAAACCACACAGTGAGAGCATAGCCTGGCCCCTTTGAGGCAGGGTGGTGGTCACAGTCTGGTTAAGCAGTAGTTTCAGGGCTGTTGAAGTGATGTTTGCAGTTTTATTAATGACTTGGGACACCAAGTCATTATATTACGAGATTACATGTGTTCGAGATTGTGTGTGCTCAGATTCAGGTGGTACATGCCCAAGGGTGGGGAGGTTCACGATGGAACGATGCAGTCCTGTGAGTCACAGGATGTTTTTGGGGTCCTTGATGGTTTCTTGACTCCTTCCTCTGCTGTCTTGGTTAAAATTGGGTGACAAACATTTTTGGGAAGTTTTCTTCTGAGAAAAACTGAAGGACTGAAGGTTTTTCTTGATTTTTTTTGTCTTGGAGCATGTCACCATTTAAGAAAATCCACCAGCTGGATTGGAAAAAAGTAAAAGTATCATTTTTTGGGTTTGGGTCTGGCTTTATGTTTTATGATTTATGATTTATGGTTTGCTGGTTGTTCCTCCGTGGGGTGTCAACACCAACTTCCAAAACCACACCTGGAAAAACAAATCCTGAGAGATTTGGGAATTACACGGTGAAACTGGCCCAGATGCATATTTCCAGGAAAGGCAGAGAGTTTGGAGTGAAGGCAGCTGATTTCAGATTGCCCTAATAAAACCTGGATTAACGCGTGCCCCAGCAAGCTGCTTTGGGATCAACCTCAGTGACGGGGACATCATAATTTTCTGGGCATCAACAATCCACCAGTTGCAAAAGTTGTCCCTCCCATCTTCCTGCTGGCATCTGCTGATTCCCTGAAGGTTACGGGAAGGTGAGTTGCAGCCTGGCACCGGTTGCATCACGAGGCAGGGAATCAGAGGGTGGGAGAAGGGATGGGGATTTCTTTCCAAATCGCTCTTGCCTGGTTTTAAAGTTGGGGAAAAAAAAAGAAAAAAGAAAAAAAAAGTGGGGTTTCATTCCACATGTTGTGTGGGGCATCATGAGCGTGTTGGAGGGCACCTGGAATGGTAGAGGGTGCTCTCCTGGGAGCGTTTCCCCGTGGAGATGAAAAGGGACTGAGATTATGTAAAGCACCAGGAGGGAAAACCCCGTGTGGATTTATTAATGAGGTAATTAGCCCTAATGAGTCTCTGGGCCGGCAGGCACAGGTTGGAGAGCCCTGGGCAGGTCCTGGTGAGGAAAGATGTGCTTTCAAAGCATTTACTTGTCCATAATTTCCTGCTTGGCCAGAGGATTCCCTGGATACACCTGTCGCACGCAACACTTTTGGGACTGGGGGCATAATGAAAGAAATGAATGCAAGAAATGAACTCCTCCTCCCAGGGAGGAGTTTTTATTCGTGGGGTGGTGATAACCAGCTCACCTGGAGTTTTGAGGGGAGAAAAACCACTTATTTTCACCTGGAAAACACCATTAGGGCTATTTTTCCATGTGGAAAATAAGAATTTCTTCCTGCCTGCTGAGAGAGGGGAACCAGCAGAGTCCCTTTTCTCACCTGGGCGGGGGGGGATCCCAGCAAAACCCTTCCCAACAAACGATCCATCCCTGCTTCTGCCATCCCAATTTTCCCGGCGGAGCTTCCCCAAACCCTCTGGGTACCAACCCGGGGGGACAAGGCGGGGGAAAGGGCAGGAGCAGGGGGGGCAGGGGGCACCTCTCCCGCACGTTCCCGCGGTTCCAAAGGGTTTCCAGGAGGTTTGGGGATGGGTTTGGGATGGCGTTACCTCTAGAGGGCTCTGGCTGAGCGGAGCTGCTGCTCAGCCTCTCGTCTCTCCCTCCCGGATACCCGCTCGGCCTTCCGGAGCCGCGCTCGGCATCGCCTCCATTGTGTCCTGCTGGGGGAGGCTCTGGGGTGCAAGGGGGGCTCTGGACATCGCCCCCTCCCTGCCTGGGAACGGAGGACGCTTTTGACGCGGAAAAACCCCGCGGAAGCCGGGGACGAAGGCAGGTAACGGGGAGAAGGAGGGACAGGGATGCGGGTCGGCTCCCAGCGGGGCTGGAGACGGCAGCGGGGGCTGTTCCTGGCTCCTTTGGGGAGGGGACAAGGGACAGGCAGGATGGAGAGGGAGGCCTGGGCTCCGCAGGGGCGGGGATGCTCCTGGATGCAGCCCTCAGCGCCCCGCCGCTGATTCCCGGGGAACGGAGAGCCGGGAGGAAGAGGAGGATGCTGCGGGATGGGATCTGCCAGAACGGCGGGGGCAAAGCAGGACTCTCCTGCTCAGGATTAGTCCTGGATGCAGGGGCTGTGAAAACCCGGCATTCCCGGAGGAGACCGCACGAAAAGGGTGAAATCTCGAGCGGGAAGCACTGTCTGTGTGTGTGTGTGTGTGGGAATTCCTCCATTTCAAGGGGTTTCTCCTCCCTGCAGGGGATTTTGGGGAGCCCCGAGGGAGGAACGTGCGTTGTTGCCTCTGCCATGGAGCCGTGGGTGCTGCTGGATCCGCGGCAGAAGGCTCTGTACCTCGATGTGATGCACGAGAGCTACGAGACCCTCATGTCCCTGGGTAAGGACCCCCCAAAAATCTCTTTCCTTGTTGTACGTCCCCCTGTCCTTCCTTTGCTTCAAGCAAAGCAGTTTGGGAAGAGGGGCTGAAGGATCTGGGCGAGTTTCCAGGGGGATTTCCCCAAGCCCCAGCCCTCTCCTTAATTATTTTTCTTCAGGAAAATGTTATTGATCTCTCCTAATTTAAATTGAAAATTCTGGGACTGGAGTGCCCCTTGGCATCTCCACATTTCCAGTTCAAACTGGGATCAGCTCCATGTTGGATCGCTCTTCCTCCTCCTTGGGAGAACAAGATTTTTAGGGGGAATCTTGTTGTTGCTCTATTGTTTTTAATCCTACCCTGCTCCAATCAGGGCCACGCCCTCCCCTTTTCCTCCTCCCTTTTCCCGGCAGCTCAGGGGCTGATGAGTGAAAAAGCGACAGTTTTAAGGAGAATCCTGGTGCTGCTACCATTATTTCACCTCCCTCATGCTTTCACCTTTTCCTGCTTCTCCCTTTTCCCAGCAGCTCAGGGGCCGATGAGTGAAAAAGCGAAAATTTTAAGGACAATCCTGTTGTTACTCCTTTATTTTTAATCCTATTTCTCCCTTTTCCCAGCAGCTCAGGGGCTGGTGAGTGAAAAAGCAGTGGAGAGAGGAGCACCGGAGAGCAGTGCTGGGCACTCATCCCGCACCCTGGAGCGGGAGAAGCCCCTGGGCTCCCACCGGCGCAAAGCGAAGCGCCCAGACAAAGCCGTGCCCCTCAAACCCACCACGCTCCCCAAACTCGGCCGTGCCAAACCCCCGCGTGGACAAGGACCGGGCCGGGAGCGGCCGTTCGGCTGTGCCGACTGCGGGAAGAGCTTCCCGTGGGCCTCGCACCTGGAGCGGCACCGGCGGGTGCACACGGGCGAGCGGCCCTTTGGCTGCCCCGAGTGCGGCGAGACCTACAGCCAGAGCTCGCACCTGCGGCAGCACCGCCGCACCCACGCCACCGGCGACCGCCCGCACAAGTGCGGTGACTGCGGGAAGCGCTTCGCTGACGCCGCCGAGCTGGCGGCCCATGGCCGCGGCCACGCCGCCGACAAACCCCACAAGTGCAGCGACTGCGGGAAGGGCTTCGTGTGGGCCTCGCACCTGGAGCGGCACCGCCGTGTGCACACCGGCGAGAAGCCTTTTGGGTGCGCCGAGTGCGGCGAGGCGTTCAGCCAGGGCTCGCACCTGGCCAAGCACCGCCGCAGCCATGCCGGCGAGCGGCCCCACCGCTGCCCGGCCTGCGGGAAGACCTTCAGCCAGAGCTCGGACCTGGCGCGGCACCGCCGCACGCACCTGGGCAGGAGGCCACTGCGCTGCGGCGACTGCGGAAAGCTGTTCCGGGCGGGGCCGGCGCTGGCGCGGCACCAGCGGTGCCACAGCCGGGAGCATTCGCACCGCTGCGGCGACTGCGGGAAGGGCTTCGTGTGGGCCTCACACCTGGAGCGGCACCGCCGCGTGCACACTGGCGAGCGGCCCTTCCCCTGCGGCAGCTGCGGCGAGCGCTTCACGCAGAAGGCGCATCTGCTGCAGCACCGCAAGACGCACTCGCCGGAGCAGCCCTACAAGTGCGGCGACTGCGGGAAGCGCTTCGGGGAAGCGCCGCTGTTCCTGGTGCACCAGCGCGGCCACACTGAGCACAAGAGCTACACCTGTGATGATTGTGGGAAGGGATTTGCCTGGGCATCGCACCTGGAGCGGCACCGCCGCGTGCACACGGGGGAGAAGCCGTTCAAGTGTCCCGAGTGTGGCGAGGCTTTCAGCCAGGGGTCACATCTCGGCAAGCACCGCCGCAGCCACCTCCCCAAGGCTGCGGGGCCCTCACCCCTGGCCAGGACACGGCTCACTGGGGACACACCTGGAGCTCGCAGCAGCGAGGAGCCCTAAGGACTAAGAGGCTCCTCGGTGTGATGGATGCAGAGAGACAACTTCTCGGGAGGTTGCAGTTTATTGCAGCTCTGAGACACATGAAAAGTCTCTGTTTTGGCCCACATGTTCAAAGAATGTATTGAAGTTCTTCAGTTCTCAGTCTCAGAGTTGTTTATTGTATCTTATCTATAAAATTTTTATCCTGCCCAGCCGAGGTCTTCTCAGCAGGATAGTCAGAGGCACTCTGACTGCCCTTGGGGCTGTGTTATCTCTTTATACCACAAACTACGCATAACATGTTTACAATTACTTTCCAAACCTATCTCCTATGTTAGACAGTGAGTTTCTATTCTAAACCAATCTGTAAGTGCCAACATCACAGCAGAAGATGGAGGTAGAGAAGAAGAAGAAGAAGAAAGGCTGGACATGGCCAAGTCCCTCCATCTTGTCCCCAAAACCCCGACTCTAAAAACCCCAAAATCTACTTTTTCACCTAGTGATAATTTTATTAGTACATTACTTAAACTTCTGTAGCTTTCAGGCCTTCATGCAAAGCTGGTAATTTGCTCCATGGGTCATAATCAAACCCACAGGTGTTCTGGGCTGTGTGCCAGGATCTCTGAGCCCCCTGGCAGGGGTCCCGGCTGCTCTGGACACCCAGAGGGATGCACTGAGTTTCGGCAACAACTGAGGGAAAAATTTGTCTTGGACACCAAGTGACACTTGAAGGGCTCTGGGGTGGGTGACACTGCTCTGTCATGGCACAGGGTGGGATTTATCTGCCCTGGTGTCTCCCCACAGTGATGGGTGAATATTTGCACCTGCTACAGTTGAGACCCCAAAAAAGGGACAACCTGGGGGAGAAGGAGCCGATTCCCAAAGGAAACAGCACTTGGCTCCATCAGGGAAGGGTGGGGGAATCAGGGCTGGTTCTGGTACAAAAATCCAGGGGTGTTGTGCTGCCAGCAGGTGGGAGAAGGGGATGGAGGGGATGAAGATGCTCAGGGTGAGCAGGAGGTGCTGGCACAGGGCAGGAATAAACTGGGAGTCCCACACCTCGTGGACACATGTGCCTCTTTGTTTACATAAGAACAAAAGGAAGGAAAGAAGGAATTAAAAACAAAGAAAAAAAGAAAAGGAAAAAGGGGAAGGAGCTGGGGGAAAAGGCCGAAAAGGGCTGCGCACAATGGCCGACGCCCTCTGGCGGCAAGAGCTGCGAATCAGGGTGGAAGGTCAAAAAAACAAAACCACTTTGCTCGGGGGCTAAAAATTATTATTATTATTATTATTATTACTATTATTATTATTATTATTATTATTATTATTATTATTATTTAGCCACAGGCAGCACTATGCAGTGTAGGGCAATCAAATCAACCTGTGGCAAGAGAATGAGGAGCTTAATATTGGAAATAAAATAAAATAAAGTAAAATAAAATAAAATAAAATAAAATAAAATAAAATAAAATAAAATAAAATAAAATAAAATAAAGCTGGAGATTCCTCCAGCCAGGACAAGTCTTCAGAGGGGGCAGGTGAATGCTGAACGATGAATAGAAGACATGGTCATAAATATTATTTTTCTCTAATAACACTTTGGAAACCCTTTCTGAGGGCCTGAATACACAATAAAAGCAACTCCTGAGAAATATCACAGCAACATTTTGGGAAATTTGGTGTTATTGCCTCATTTTACATCCTCAGAACAGCTCATAGAAGGGAATGGCTTGACTGAGTTCCGTTATCACGTTCTCCATCCTAAACCCAAAAAAATTAATTTTGGGGACAGAATGTTTGAAGTGAGCAATCCAAGATTTTACAGCAAATCTGGGCCAAAATGTCGTTTTCTCCTCGCTCCCGTTCCGCAGGCCTTGCCCCCCGACTGGGCCCTGAGGGTCTGGCTGCCCTCACCCAAGATGGCGGCCAGGGCCTCAGGCCGCGGGCGCCATCTTGAGCCGGGCCGCGCGGGCGGCAATGGGGAGCGGGAGGCCGCCGCCATTTTCCCTCGCGCCCTGCCTGAAGCCGAGGCCGCCATTTCGGAAGAGGGCAGTTCCGCTCTGAATTTTTAACCCAAATTTATTCCCGTTCCCCACAGTACAGTGACAAAATGTTTCCTCCCCAAAGCCAATCTCACCACGGACAGTGAGGAAATGTAAGAATTTAGTGAGAAAACCAGGAAAATGGTGCTGTTGTGCTCTGCATCTGTCGCATGGAGGAGGGATACGTCCCAGTAGGGATGTAAAAATCTCTAAATCCCCTAGGAAAGGGCTGATGGCGGTTTTGGGGTCGTTTTTGTACGTCTGGAGGTTTTGAATAATTTCTCCCTGAATTCAGCTTCCTGGAGCGCATTTCTAACACCTGTCAGATGGCCCCGAATCCACCAGCGGCCCCCAGACCCCTCAGGCCGCTCCTGTGGGCCCTCGCGGCCATTGCCCTGCGCAACCGCAGCCACACCCCCACCCAACAGTACGCCCCCTGCCCGCGCTCCTTATGACCAGGAGAGTCTGACCACACCCACCCCATTACAGACAGCGCAAACCACGTCCGTTTTACCCTCCCGCGCAGGCGCAGCCCCGCCCCTTTCCCCGGCGCAGGCCCGGCACCGCCCCTCGACCGTCAGTCGGGGCGGCGGAGCCGTGCGGAGTGGACGCGTTGCGTTCGGGGACTCTCTGTGGGCACCGGCGCCACGACCGGCACCGCCGCCGGCCCCGCGGCCGCCCCCGGCCCCGCGGCCGCCATGGAGGCGCCGCCCGCGCCCCCCTCCGCGCCGCCCGCCCCCTGCAGCGCCGCGCGGAGCCTGCAGGACGAACTGACGTGCCCGGTGTGCCTGGAGTACTTCAACGACCCGGTGCTGGTGGCCGAGTGCGGGCACAACTTCTGCCGCGCCTGCGTGACCCAGTGCTGGGAGGACTCGGCGCGGCGTCTGTGCTGCCCGCAGTGCCGCGAGCCGGTGCCGCAACGCCTCTTCCGCCCCAACCGCTCACTCGGCAACATCGTGCACATCGTCCGCCAGCTGGGGCTGCCGCCGGGCCCCGCTGAGCCGCCGCCGGGGCCGCCCGCGCCCGCGCCCGCGCCGCCGCTGCCCGCCGCCCCGGCCGGGCCGCCGGGCCCGCCGCGCTGCCCGCGGCACGGGGAGCCGCTGCGGCTGTACTGCGTGCAGGACCGGCGGGCCGTGTGTGTGGTGTGTCACCTGTCCCGAGAGCACCGAGCCCACACGGTGCTGCCCGCCGAGGAGGCGGCCCACGCCGCAGAGGTCAGTGCCGGGATCCCTCCTTACAACGGGGGGAGGAATCCCATGTTGGAGGGGCTGCGAGGCTTCGGGACCGTTTCCCCGGAGGGAGAAAGCACTGCGAGCCCCCTCGGGGTGTTGGGGGGCAGTGAGAGCCCCTCTCGGGTCTTTTTTGGGGTGCCGGACGCCCCTGAGAAATGGGGGATGCAGTAAACGGGGAAACACCGCAAGGAGATCTCGCGGAGTTGGGGTGCCCCATGAAATCCCTCCTCCTCCTTTGGGACTCCCCAGTTCAACGGGGAATAGAGAAATGAGCCCCCAGTCCCCCATGCTGTGTGGGGACCCCCAAATGTGTGGATCCAGCGGGGGATTCCCCTCCCCAGCTGGGCGCTGCTTCCAGAATTTGGGGGCGCAGAAGGACCCGAATCCCCCCAAAACACGGACAGGGCAGGGAGGAGATGGGGAGCACCCCAAGGAGATCTCACGGGGTTGGGGTGCCCCAGGGACTGCTCCTCATCAGGGACTCCCTCCTCCTCCTTTGGGACCCCCCAGTTCCAATGGGAGGACAGAAATGAGCCCCCAGTTCCCCCATTTTTGGGGTGCATTAAAGGCCCCTCCAGACTGTGTGGATCGCACGGGGGATCCCCTGCCCAGCTGGGCGCTGCTTCCAGAATTTGGGGGATGCCGAAGCATCGGAATCACCCCTAAACGCAGACGCCTCCGGGATGTGGGGTGCGAGGTCCATCTGGGATAAACTAGGAAAGTACTGGGAAAAGGGGGTGTCCCCACCTCAGTGCAAAATCCCGCCAGCCCCCCGAAATCCAGGATCGAGCTGGGAACGGGGAGGAGGAGCGCGGCGTTATTTAATCCCTGATCCCGATCCAGGATCAAGCTGGAAGTGGCGCTGGGCTCCCGCAGGAGCCGCCTGTCCCCCCCTCTTCCATCCCTGTGGAATGACGCAGAGCGAAAACGGCGCCCCCCCGGCAGCGCTGGGGCTCCGCTGTGTCGCGATATGGGGCGTGTCGTGATCACAGCGGGGGTTAATGTGGAATTGTAAAACCCCAAGGGCTCGGCGTGGGTGGGCAGGCCTCGGAATTCCAGGAACAAGAGGGATCCAAGATGCCGGACGGAGCCGATGTCGCTGCGCAGCGGCAGCAGGAGGAGGAGGAGGGAGCAGGGGAGGGGATTGTGGCATCATTAACCACCGCATATTAATTATTTGTGCCGATTAAATCCTTTTAGAGGGGGTTTTGTCCCGGAACTGCCGTGGTTCCTCTTCCGGGGACGCTGGGGCTGTCCCCCCCCCCGCCCTAAATCTGGGATTTTGTCCTTTTTTTTTTTTTTCAGGACATCAACGTCCTTGTGTAGATCCAGGTTGTTGCTCTCTTGGGATTTTTTTCCCCCTCGTTACCCTACTTTTATGAGTGTTTGATAATTGGTTGTTGCTGAGATCCTCCCTTCTTTTTTGCCCTGACACTTGCTTTAATCTCACAGATAAATTCCAAACCCAGCAACTTCTGGCTCTTGACAGTCAAAATCCTTGTATTTAGGGTTTTAGTTATAAAATAAGTAGATTAATTTGCCCCCAGGGCCAGCTGCTGTTTGCAGGGGCTTCTCTGCCCTCCGTGGAGGTCAAACTTCTTAAATAAGGATGAGCTTAATTAATTAATAATTAATAATTTAATGAGCAGTTCAGAGGTAGCTGTTCTTCCTCTTGAGGGGGAGTCCAACCCAATTTTGGGGCACCTTGAGGAGGGAGAATGTGGGAGGTGATCCTGGGAGGAGGATGGGGGTGGGACCAGGGCATTTGTTTCCTCACAGACAGATAAAATTAATTGACTTTTTTTTTCAGTTTTTGAGCTGGTTGGGGTGAAGTTTGGGGGTTTTGTTAGGTCAGGGCAGCTGCTGGTTCCATCTCCAAAAAAAACCCCAGATTAGGTGAATTTGACCATTTTAACAGCAGCAGTCATTCCCTCCTGATGGCCCACGGGGGAAGAATTCCCAAGGGATCTGTTGTGCTTTCAGGAGGTGCCCCAGGAGCACCTGAGCTCCCTGAGGAAAGGGCGTGAGGAGGCCAAGGCTGAGCGGGAGAGACAGAGCGAGGAGCTGCTGGTGAGTGCTGCGGGTTCCAGAGCCCCCTGCCAGGAGGGCTCAGTCTCACCTGGGCATTTCCTGGCTGGGAAAATAAATTTGGGTTCCGGTTCCCCATGGGAATCCCAGTGAGGAGCTGCTGGGACCCCCATCCAGGAGGGTTCAGGGAATTTCCTGGCTCTGGAAATAAATTTGTACCTACCTGGAGGGTTCTTCTTCCCCATGGGAATGAGGGTTCGGTTTCACTGGGGATTTCCTGGCTCTGAAAATTTGGTTTCCCCTTCCCCATGGGAATCCCAGTAAGGAGCTGCTGGGAGCCCCATCCAGGTGGGTTCAGTCTCACCTGGGGCATTTCCTGGCTCTGGAAATTTGGGTTCCCCTTTGCCATGGGAATGAGGGTTCAGTCTCACTGGGGATTTCCTGCCTGTGGAAATTTGGGTTCCCCTTGCCCCCAGAGATTCTCTCCCCGAGTTCCGTGGCAGATCCCTGTGGGGATCTGCCCTCACAGGGATGTTCCTCCTGGAATTGCAGAAGCAGACGGAGGTGGAGAGGCAGAAGATCGTGGCTGAGTGCAAGGAGCTGCGGGCGTTCCTGGAGGAGAAGGAGCAGTTGCTGCTCTCCAGGCTGGATGAGCTGGAGAGGGACATCGGGCGCCGCAGGGATGAGAGCGTGGCCCGGCTGGCCGAGGACATTGCACAGCTGGACAAGCTCCTGGCAGAGCAGGGCGGGGACAGTGGCACAGGGAGCACACCTGGCGAGGTGGGACTCTGTTGTGTGTCTCCAAAAATTCCCGCTCACGGACAGAAATCCCATGTACTGGGCAAAAATACCTATTTATGGGGATGAAAATTCTGTTTAAGGGGACAAAAAAGGGGTGGAAAAAAAGGGGAAAAAGGTTCCATTTACGCAGGCAAGAATTTCCATTTATGGGTCAAAATATTTATTTATTTATCGGGGGAATATCTTAATTAGAGGGACAAAACCTGTTTATGGGGGTGACAATTCCATTTATGGGGACAAAAAAGTCCTGTTTATGGGGTGGAAAAAGGTTCCATTTACGTAGGCAAGAATTTCCATTTATGGGTCAGAATTTTTATTTATCGGGGAAATAAATTTATTGGGTAAAAAATTCTATTAATGGGGTGAGAAATTCCCCTTGTAGATACAAAAATGCCTTTATGGGGACAAAAGTCCCTTCATGGGATCCTCCCAGTTTCTGGGGAGGATTCTGAGATATCTTGAGATAGGAGAGATGCTGATTCTAACAAATTCCTTGGGTTTTCTTCCCCTTCCAGGGCGTCATCCCGGCTGGCAGCAGGTGAGTGAGCTGGGTGAACCTGGAGGCTCGGAGCTGGAGCTGGCTCCAGGAATTCCTAGGGGGAATTCCTTGATTTTTTTGGGTCCCTGACTCCTGTGTCTCCTCAGCCTGGAGAGCTGGATGTTCCTCAAGCCTGAACCCGGCTTTTCCGAGCTGGAGAAGAAGCTGAAGAGTTTTTCCCAGAAGAGCGCGGTGCTCAAGGAAGTGCTGCTGGAATTTAAGGGTGAGCCTGATGAGATCCTTCCTGGAAAAAAAAGTGCTTTCCCAGCCAGGATCCCACATGGAAATCCACCAAAATCGGGGCTGGGATGGAGCCGGGCTCTAATTCCCCCCCTGGGCTGGCTGGGAGAGCTCTGGGTTGTTCCCTTATCGCAGGGAAGAGGTGGAAAAGGGATTTCCCTGGGATTTGAGTGTGGGAGTGTGGAGTTGGGATCATTCCCATGGCTTGGGCAGTTCTGGGGATTCAGCTCCTTCTTTCTCTTCCCACAGAAAATCTGCGCTTTGAGCTGGAGAACGACACAGGTGAGTCCATGGGGACTGAGATAACAGCTCTCTTTTCCAAGGCTTTGCATGGAATTGGCTGGGATTTGGGGCTGTGACTTCCCTTTTCAAGAGATAATGTGGGAATATGCTGGGATTGGGGCTTTTGAGGAAGTCTAACCTGCCTTTTCCAAGGGTTGAGCTTGGAATTGCTGGGCTTGGCTTCTGTGTAGGCTCTTCAGGATGCTCCAGGTGGCTTCACCTGGGTCCTTCCCCTCTGGTTTGGGGCACAGAAAATTCTATTCCTAGCTAGCCTTCTGACAAAATAATTTCTTCAATTCTTTTACTATAGTTTTAATACAATAGATTATAATTTAAATATATAATTAAATTATATAAATCACTATATATTTAATTATATAGTAATATTTAAGTAACTAATGTATAATTGATTTATATAATTCAACTGTATAATTAGGATATAATTTATTTAGAGTTTAATTAGAATTAATAATTTAATTATAATTTTTATAAATTATTAATAATTAAATAATAATTTGTTAACAACTTAATTATAATATATTTACAATTTAATTATAATCTAATTATTATTTAACACAATAGTGTCATAAAAGAATAAATCATTATTTATTACAATAGTATTATTTAATACAATAGTATGTGAAAATAATAAATCAATCCCCCTCAAACACGGAGCCAACACTCTTGTCCCTTCCCTCCTAACTCTCACCCTCGGCCCCCTGCCAACACCACCACAGCTGTTAATAGCATTAATACAATTAATGATATTGCACTGTTCACATCACCACCCCCCTCCCGTCCCCCCGCAGGCGAGCTCTCCCTGGACCCCGACACGGCCAACCCCTACCTGGTGCTGTCGGAGGACAAGCGCAGCGTGCGCCTGCGCGGGGCCCCCCAGGAGCTGCCGGCGCACCCCAAGCGCTTTGACTACGCCTTCTGCGTCCTGGCCTCTGAGGGCTTCTCCGCCGGCCGCCACTACTGGGAGGTGGAGGTGGGCGACGGGGAGAGCTGGGTGCTGGGCGCCGCCCGCGAGTCCGTGCGCCGCAAGGAGAAGGTCGACTTCGCCCCCGAGGAGGGCATCTGGGCGGTGGGGCTCAACTGGAAGGGCAAGAATTGGGATCAGTACCAGGCGTTCACCTCTCCCGAGACGCCGCTGTCGCTGTGTGAGCGGCCGCGCAAGATTGGGGTGTACCTGGACTACGAGGGAGGGTGGGTGGCGTTCTACAATGCCGACAACATGGCTCCCATCTTCACCTTCACCGCCGCCTTCTCTGAGAGGATCTTCCCGTTCTTCTGGCTCTTCTACGTGGGCTCCTCGCTGTCCCTCTGCAACTGAGCCCCTGCCCCGCTCGCTGGTGGTGTTCCCCTCCTCTCTGTTCCCCTTGCCATCCTTAGGTTTTCCTTTGCTTCTGAGCAAAACACCCCAAATCCCACCCTTGGATTTTTTTTTTCTCTCTGTTGCAGTTCAAAGTTTTTGAGTCTTTTTACCCTCAGAAATCTTCCTCAGGGGTGTTGGTTGGTGAGGGGGCTACTTTAGCACCCCCTCCCCACTGCTGGTTAAACACCCCCTGCAGAGTTAATTTTGTGTTCTTTCTTTGGAGTTGGAGCCTTCTCCGAGAGGATCTTCAGGTTCTTCTGGCTCTTCTACGTTGGGTCCTGGCTGTCCCTCTGCAACTGAGCCCCCGCCCCACTCGCTGGTGGTGTCCGTCCCTCTCTCTCCCCCTTGCCATCCTTAGGTTTTCCTTTGCTTCCCAAATCTCACTCTTGGCTGTTCAGGGGGGATTTTTTGTTTTTCCTCTTGCAGTTCAAAGTTTTTGAGTCTTTTTACCCTCAAAAATCTTCCTCAGGCGTGTTGGTTGGTGAGGGGGTGGGCTACTTGAGCACCCCCTCCCCATTGCTGGTTAAACACCCCTGTAGAGTTCATTTTGTGTTTTTTTTCTTTGGAGTTGGAGCCCCGTGGAACAGGGAGAGGCTGATACCATCTTACTTCGAATAGTAGCCAAAGCTTTGTGTCCCCCCCTCACCCCCAAAATGCCTTGTAGAGAGGAGGGGTCTCATATCCACCCCCCTTCCCCAATTTGGGCACCGTTGCTTTGCAGGTCATTTTCACCCATCCCATCCTGACTCATCCCATCCTCCCTGGGGAAAGGGCCAAGCCCGTCCTGCTGTCGCTGAGTGACCCCCTCTTTCCTCTACTGTCCCCCCCTTCTCGTGTCCCCATCTCCCCATTGCCCCCCATTTCCCTCCTAGCCCCCCCATTTCCCCCATGTCCCTTTTTGCCTCCTCATCTCTGCCACTGTCCCCCCTCATTCCATCTCCCTTTCTCTCCCGCTAAATTCTGAGCCCCTGGAGTGCCAGGATCCCAGCAATGGGATTGGGATGGTTAAGGTCACCCCTAAGCTGGGCTGGGGGGGGTTTGGGGAGGCTTGGGGAGGGGGTTCTGTGTTCCAGGTGTGATCTTACCCGCTCCCCTTGTGCCCTTCCCCGTGCTGCTGTTCGTGTCCTTTGCCCTGTCACTGTTAGTGGGGAAATAAAAGTTGCTGTGCAAAAAAAGAAACAACCCTAAAACATGATAACTTGGGGGGTTTTGGTGCTGGGAGAGAGGAGGAGAAGCTGCTCCTGCTTGGGAGGGGATGGAGACAGAGAGATGTCCTTGTCCTCAGCCTGCTGGGTTGGAGCACTAACGGGTTTTGGGGGCACTTGCAATTCACTAAATGGTCCCAACTTGGAGCTTCCAAGTATCTGTAAGTCCAAATTCTGGTTTAAATCAGAGTTTTTAAATAAAAGTTTAAAGGAGAAGTTTGAAGCACTGGGAGCTCCCAGTTTTGGGGCACACCCCACTGGGCCTTGCCTCTCATCCCAGCTTGGGGGCACAGCTCAAATGTCTGCTCCCATCCATCCCAGTTTGGGGGCACAGACTCACTGGGATCTCCCTCTCATCTCAGTTTGGGTCCCCAATTCCTGGGTTTTTGGTGTCTCCACCCTCTCTCCAACCCATTTGCCTGTGTCCAAATCACCCAAATTTTTCTATCTTTTTTTTTTCCATAAAAATCTGGCACCAAATCCCACTTTTACCCAAAATAAGTCTTTATTGAGGATCCACTTGTGGCAATAATGCTGGGCTCGAGGGAAACTGGGATTTGGCAAAAAAAAAAAGGGATTTGGCTGAAAACTTGGGATTTCGTCTAGGATTTCGCTGGAAAACTGGGATTTCATCTAGGATTTGGCTGAAAAACTGGGATTTTGCCTGTCCCATGTATTTTTGGCACCTGGAGGGTCCAGCATCATCCCAAATTTTGCTCCAGCCCCCAAACTGGGTGGGGGGGAAATGAGCCCTCTAGGACTCCCACTCACCCTTCCCCTGCCCTTGGGGTGGATCCCTCCCCAACACCCCCCACCCCAAACTCCAGTGGGGCCCTCCCTGTGTCCCCCCCAGTCCCCAGCACAGCCCCCAGCAGCTCCAGGGCCTCCACGGGCCCGGGGGGCTCCGGGGGCTGCTGCTGGGTCCCCTCGGGCTGGGGGAGCCCCCCGGGGTGGCTCTTGCTCTTGTGGGCGGTGACGTTGTCCCGTTTCTCAAACCTCTTGCCACAAACGTCGCAGGGGAATTGGTAGAAGGAGTCGGCGTCGTGTTTCCTCATGTGCCAGTTCAGGGAGGCTTTCTGGCGGCAGGTGAAGCCACAGATCTCACACCTGGGGGAGATTGTACATTTTGGAAGTAATTAAAAACCCCAGCGAGAAGTGGCCCTGCCATCCTCAGGGCTGGAATGTGCCAGGGTTGAAGCTCCATGGCTTGGACATGGGTCCTGTTTCAGCTCATTAAGCTGTGCCTAATGAAACACTACCCTGGAGCTGCTGGGTCTGGACACAGCCAGCTCCAAGGGCAGAAAGCTCAGGGGGAATCTCAGCCTAGCTTTTGGCTGGAGGAGCTGATTTTGCATTGAAAAGGGTGGCAAGAGACTCTGAGGCTGAGCAGAGCTGCAGGAATGGGACTGGGATTTACTGGAGGGGCAGGAATGGGACTGGGATTTACTGGCAAGTTGGAAATGGGACTGGGATTTACTGGGGGGGGGCAGGAATGGGACTGGGACTTACTGGAGGAGCAGGGATGAGACTTAAACTTGCTGGCAAGTTGGAAATGGGACTGGGATTTACTGGAGGGCAGGGATGGGACTGGGACTTAGTGGCAAATTGGAAATGGGACTGGGATTTACTGGCAAGTTGGAAATGGTACTGGGACTTACTGGAGGGGCTTCTCCCCAGTGTGGATCCGTCGGTGGATGATCAAATTGCTGCTGGTGCGGAAAGAGCGTGCGCAGAACTCACAGATGTAATCCCGCTTGTCTGGGAGGAAAAGAAAAGGGATTGGGGGCTGATCCAGCCTGGAAAAACCATCAGGATGTGCTCTGGGAGCTGGGAGAGTTCCCAGCGTGGGAATGGAGAGGATTAAGGGAGAGATTCTGGGAGCAAAGGGCAGCAGTGAAAGCTCCCAGGGGTGGGAGTTTGGGAATGTGTGGGGAAGGTGGGAATCTGATGGGAGCAAGTGGAATCTACACAAAGCGTGGAAATGTGACCTATAAGGCAGGTGTGATTCCTGAGAGGAGCCACCATCCACAGAGGGGAGTTGTAACTCCTAGAGGAGGATGTGTAATCCTGGATTTCACCAGGGAGGTGTAATTTCCCCCTGGAAATGCTCCTCTCACCACTGTGCAGCTTCTCGTGTTCCTTCAGGTGTTTCTTGAAGTTGAAGGATTTCCCACAGGTGGGCTCAGAGCAGGTGAAGGTTTTCTGGTGCACGTGCTGGTACTTCTGGTGGTGCTGCCAGGGGGAAAAAAACCAATTCCAGCTCCCAATTCCAGCTCCAGGAGACCCCACCCAGGCTCCCCAGGATTCCCAGGTGCTGCTCACGTTCAGGTACTGGCGGTTGGAGAAGATTTTTCCACAGCCTTCAAAGTCACACAGGAGGATCTCGCGCTTTGCCGCCTTCCTGACAGGGAAAACACAGGAGAAAATCCTTATCAGGAAGGAGGAGGAGGGTTGGAAAAGCTTTGGAATGTGGATCTCTCCTGTGGATCTCTCCAGCTCCCTCCTCCTCCTCACCCACTTTCCCTTTTCCCCACTTGTGATATCATTTAAAATGAAGCAAAAAAAAAAACCCTTTCAGAGGTTTCTCCTGCCCATCCTGCTGTTCCTGGGAGCTTCCCTGGCCCCTTCCCTCCTCTTCCTCAGGTACCTGATCCTCTTGGGGCCGATCTGAGCCACGTCCTTGTCGCTCGCCCGTGGCTGCCTGCAAGAGGAAAAAGCCATTTTCAGCCAGGCCCTGGTGTCCCCTCACTGTCCCCAGAGCCAAGATTCCCCAGGAAATCCCACATTAAATCACCCTCAGGACCTGCATTTCTCCCATTTCCATGCCGTGGACCAGCAGGACACGCTGGAACAAACACATTTCAGGCGTTTAAAATAAGAATAAATTCTTTATTCTTTGTTACAAAACCCTTTTCACATGGTTTGGACGCGTCCCAGGACACTGAAATTGGCTCCCAGCCTGGCTGGATCTATAATGCATCCATAGATCCCTGGAAACAGCAGCTATTCCTGGCTGTCACCCTGGAATTAAGGAAAGATCCATTAAAAAGTGGATTAAAGTGGGGTTTGGGGAGGGGAAATAATGGGATGGTGAGAGGTGCCCATGCTCAAGCATGGGTATTTGTCCCAAATCTCTTGAAAACAGGTTTTTTATCGGCTCAGGGTGACTGTACCTGGGGAAGGGAGAAGAGGAGAACCCCCATGACATCTGTGAGGTCCAGCTTTGCTCATACACCAGGATTTTATCTCCCATTTTCAACTTGTTGTGACAAAAGAAGTGGGGGAAAGTGAACCAAAATATTAAAAATATGATCTGTGTCACCAAGCTCAACCCAAAAAAGGCTTGACTTGAAGCTTAGGCTTGGCTTTGGGAGAGGGCAGAGAGCTGCAAGCCCCTCAGAAAAGCCACCAGCCCGCAGATAAAACTTTGGACACATTTGGAGACCATGGGATTTGGGATGGAAATCAGGCAGAACCCAAAGAACACCAGGAAAAATACCACATTTAATTCACTTTTGGCCCCAAAAAGAATGGCCCAGATAGAACACAGACTTTTCTACCCTCACACAGGATTTGGGAGCCTGGGATCTGCAATGCCAGGGAGAGGGGGAGAGCAAATTCCAGCGTTACCTTCACTGGGATTGGGTCTCCAGGAAGGGTGGTCCCTCTTCCAGCCACATCTGGGGTGGTTCTGGAGCTGCTGGGAGAGGGGAGGGCATTCAGCATCCCAAAAAAAGGCAAGATCCAAAGGGATCAATCAAAGCTGTGAGGGACAACACTCACCTGGGGAAACGCTTGGGATGGGGCAGACGGAAGAGTTGTGGCTGATTCCAGGAAAAAAAGGGGGGATTTTACCCCTTTTTGTGTCAAAATCCATCCAGCTGAGGTGTGTTGGATCCGGGGCTGTGCACAGACCAAGCCCCAACCAAACTTCCCTTGTGCAAAGCCCCAGTGAAGCCCTGAGGGCTGCTTTAAGCTTTTTTTAGCACAAAACATTGAATTTTGTGTGCCTGGAAAGGAGAGCTGGCAACACGGGGCACGGAGCTGCTGGAGAAACTTTGGATCCGTCAGTGGAGGAGGTTGTGGTGGGATTGATGGATTTTGGGGTGTTCCAAAAAATCTCCAGTCTTTTGGAGGCTTCAGTGCCCACCACGGGTCTGGTTCAGGGGGTCTTCATCCCCCTCCATGGCAGCTTTGACTGCCTCTCCTTGTTCCCTGAGCACCCACAAGGGACAGGGTGGGTGACACCAGGCTCACGAAGCCCCTGCAGTGATGTTTGTGAGCCAAACCCCCATTTGCACCCAAAAAAACCAACAAACATCTCTGCCCTGCAGTCAGTAGAGTCATGGGGAGGGTTGGAACCCCCCCTTGGGGACACAGAGCTCTTGTCCCGTGGCCAGCAGCACTGGACACTCCCAAGATTGTCATGGAAATATTTTATGAAAAATCTTTTTGCTAAGAACTTCTCTCCTGAGAAGCAGAAAAGCCTCAGAAAGGAAATGTAAGCAGTAATTATCTGCTGCTGTGGAATGCAACAAGTGCATCTTTGATTAGTTTCATGTAGCTGTTTTTAATTAATGGCCAATCACAGTCCAGCTGTCTCAGACTCTCTGGTCAGCCACAAGATTTTATTATCACTCCTTTCTATTCCTTGCTAACCTAATAAAATCCTTCCTTTCTATTATTTTAGTATAGTTTTAACATATAATTTTCTTTTAATATCATATATATCATAAAAAATCATCCTTCTGAAACATGGAGCCAAGATTCTCCGTGTTTCTATTCTTTTAGTAGCTTTAACATATCATTTTCTTTTAATATCATATATATAATAAAATAATAGATCAGCCTTCTGAAACATGGAGGCGAGATTCTCCATGTTTCTATTCTTTCAGTATGGTTTTAACATATTTTCTTTTAATATATATAATGTTGTATATATATATCATAAAATTATAGATCAGCCTTCTGAAACATGGAGTCAAGATTCTCCACGTTTCTATTCTTTTAGTAGTTTTAACATATCATTTTCTTTTAATATCATATATATCATAAAATAATAAAACAACCACACAAGATGATGCCTCTGACCCCCTCCCCTCATCCCTTCACCTCTGTGGCTGCTGTGGCTCACCTGACCCGTCCACTTTTCTCCTCCAAGGGTCCAGGGCTGGGCAGGGGCTGCTCCTCCTTGATGGGCTTCCTGCGAGCCCTGGGCTGGCCCTGGCGTCGCTGTGGCTCTGAGTCGCTGTCAGGGGCACAGAGAGGGGTGGGTGAGGGGGTTTGGGGGCTTGAGGGGGCGAGAGATGGGTTGGATGGGGTAGGGAATGAGTTGGTTAGACGTGGGTTGGTCATGGACTGGACTTGGTTAGACACGGCAGAACATGGGTTAGACATGGCAGGACAAGGGTTGGACACAGCTGAACATGGCAAAGACCCTCCCCCAGGTGAGACACGATGAAAATGCCTCTCCAAAATTCCGTGCCCTTTGACCCCAGAAATCCCTGATTTTAACCCCACATGGACACTATTCCCAGCTCCTCCTGGCTTCTCCCACCTGTCCAGGGATGGGTGATAGTTCTCATCACGCAGGTCATCCATGTAGGCCAGGTCATCACCCTTGGCAAAATCTTCATCCTCCTCCTCTTCCTCCTCTTCCTCTCGGGCCTCAGCTCCCGGCTCTGCATCGTTCCCTGGGATGGAGCTGCTGGACAATGACCTGGACAAGCACAGACCAAGGTTGGGGACACAGGGATGGGTCAGACAGGGACAAATCACCAGGGGATGGATGATTGTGGGTGCCACCACTCACCTCTCGCCAGCTGCTGCCACAGGCCCTGGTTCCAGTGACACCTGAGGGGCTGGAAGGAGACAGGAGGGCAGTGAGGAAGGGCTGGGAGACATGGAGAGTCAGGAAGGATGGGGGTGTTGGAGAGACCTGGGGTTGGGGCAGATCCTGCTGGGATGGTGGTGGATCTGGAACCACCCTAGGGAGAACCCAGGGTGGAACTGGAACTACCCTAGGGAGAACCTAGGGTGGAACTGGAACTAGAACTGAGCGCGGGGCTGAAGGTGGGGACAATCAAGGGGAGCTGAGGGTAGAAAGGCGACCTGGAGGAGCTCACCTGTGCCACCATCATCACCATCTCCCATCTCCTGGCCCCGATCCCCATCACCACGGGGTGACCTGGCTGTTCCCTCCTCTCCAGCCTCCTTGGAGCCCAGCGCGGCCCTGCGGAGCGAACGCCGGCGCCCAGCGCCTGGGGAGGAGGCGCACCCCTGGGCCGGGTCACCGGAGGAGCTCTTGGGGACCACGGAGCCACCCCAGGAGAAGCGGTGGCCGGCCACACACTCCCAGACCAGCGGGGCTGCCGTGCTGCCAGCTGCTGGCAGCTGGATGTCGGGCACAAAGCCACACTCCTGGCCATGGCCGTGGGACAGCACCACCAGGCGCTGCAGGGCAGCCGGCTGGAGCTGCTCCGGCTCTCCTGGGAAAACAAAGACATCTGTGGAAAACAGCCCCAAAATGGGGTTTGGGGGGGGGGGGGGGGTGGATGGTGGTGGGACACCTGCAAGGCCCTATCCACCTTCCTCAGGCTCTTGTGGTTGTCCTTGTTAAGGGGAATTGTGAAACAGCTTCCCAACGAAGAGTTTGGGAGGCCAAAAACTGGGGAGGCCCAAAATAGGGAACACAGAGGATTTGCCTGGTGCTTGGCAGGATGAGCAAACCCAAAAGCAGCTCCAGGTGCTCCTCCAGCACCCAACCCAAGAGGAATCCTCCATCTGGATCCAAACCACTGGATGCCAACACGGAACAGGGAAGGGAAGCTCACCTGTGCTCCAGGTGCAGCCGTGCGAGCTGTACCTGCACGGGAAGACAGAGGTGAGCAGGCAGAAAACTCGGATTTTTTTTCCCATCAGAGGCAGGGTTTTGGGGGTTTTTGTGGGTTTTGAGCCCCCGCTGCTGACCTGTCGAGGAGGAACTGGGCCAGCTGTGAGTGCAGGGCGAAGCCGAGCTGCTCCTTGAGGCGGCACCAGCGCTCCAGGTGGCCCCCGATGCGGATGCGGCACTTGGAGCGCCGCGCGTCCAGCTCCCGGCGCTTCTGCCGCCGCACGGACTCCGGGGCCGGGGGGCGACTCCCGGGCTGGGGGCACATGGGGCCGTCAGAAAGGGCACACGGAACCTCGAGGGGTCGGGTGGGGAGTTTGGGGTGGCTCCATAGGGGAATCTGGGGGATGACGCGTGTGAAGGGGACATGGGGATGTGCTGGGGGGGGTGACAGGGGACATGGGGGGACACAGGGGGACACGGGGATGTGCTGAGGGGGTGACAGGGGACACGGGCACAGACAGGTGGGCAGTCCTGGGGGACACGGGGATGTGCTAGGGGGGTGACAGGGGACACGGTGGGGACAGACCAAGGGGTGGCGTGGCATCATGGGGGGATATTGGGTGAAGAATTGGGGTCCCCTGGCTCCACAGGGGGGTTATGGGGGACACAGGAGGTGGCCTGGGGACATGGGAGGCGGAGGGGTTCACAAGAAGGGGGGGCGGGCACTGCCCCCAAGCCACACCTCCTGAGGCCTCGCCCCTCGTCTTGGCTCCGCCCACACAGGAGACGTTAGGGTCTCGCCCACACCATTAGCCATGCCCAATTCAAAACACGCCCCTTTAAGACCAGCCCCCTCCCGCCGTTTCCCCCGGTGCCCCCCCCTCCTCCCCCGTCCACCCCCGCCCGTTCCCGCCGCCGGGCCTTAAGGCAAAAAGGGCCACAGGAGTCGGAGACGGGCGGAATGCGGAACGCCCGCTGCTCCATCGCGCTCCCGCCGCCCTCTCCGCCCCCTCCCCGCCATCCGCGAACCTCCTGTGCCGCTCCGGGCTCCATCCCGCGCCGAGAGGGCCCCACCCCGGGCCGTGCCCCCTTTAAGAGCCGCCGGGCCCGCCCCGCTCACGCTATTCATGGAGGGCAGAGAAGATGGCGGAGGCCCCGCCGCGCGTGCGCGGGAGCCGCGGGGGCCGCTGGGAGATGTAGTCCGGCCGCTGGGCATGGTGGGAAACTCCCACATGCGGATAGGGATGGACACGGGGGGTCACAGGGATGTGGAGGTATTCGCCGGGTGTCCCAGGACGAGGGAAGAGATGAGAATCTTGACTCCACGTTTCAGAGGGCTGATTTATTATATTATAAATAAATGATATACTAAATATATAGAAATATATTTCATTATTTGTACTTTATATATATAATATATATATAAGTATATTATACTAAATATATATAATACGAAATAAATATACTGTATAATATATACAATATATATTTAATCATATATATAAAATTATATATATTAATTAATATAATGCATATAAATGTTTAGAATGATTTATTGTACTAAAAGAAAATTACGTATTAAAACTATACTAAAAGAATAGAAGAAAGGATTTCATCAGAAGGCTAGCAAGGAAAGGGATGGAATGATAATAAAAAACTCACTCCTCCCTTCACCCTCCCCATCCCGGGTCTGCCCCATCCCAAACTTCCCCCACCGGCAACTCCCTGCAGCAGCATGTGGGAGCCCAAACAGAATCTTTGGGAGACACACAGACATTGCAGGCTGAGGGGCAAGGACTGGGGGGGAGGCTTGACAGGCGGAGAGCTGACCCTGAGCGTTAGGGGTGCAAAGGACACAGGGTACCAGGTAGGGTTGGGGTACAGGGTCAGCCCTCATGGTGGGACAGCCCCAGAACCCTCTCAACAGGTGCAGGCAGTTACCCCAATTAATAGGTAGAGATGATGTTTGGAGGCCACAGGGTTACAGGTAGGGGTTGAACAGTTTTTTAGGGGTTTATTTAGGTGATTTTTCAGGGATTTTTAAGGATCTTTTAGGTTTTTTTTTTTTTCTGCAGAAGTTTTTTAGGAATTCTCTGGAAATGTTAAGGATACCGTTCGGGCTTTTTCAGAGCTTTTAAAATAAGTTTTTTGGGTGTTTTAATGGCTGTCTTACTATTAATTGGAATTGTTAGGGGTGTTTTTGTGTATTCTTGGGGCTTTTTTAGGACTACTTCAAAGTTTTAGGGCTTTTTGAGGAGTACGGATGGTCTATGGAGAACTTTTTTAGGACTAGGGTATTTCTAGGGTTTTTGAGGGAAATTTTAGGCTTTTTTAGAGTCTTATCAGGGAATTTTAAACATTTTAGGGGCATTCTCAGAGCTCTTTTAGGACTACTTAGAGATTTTTTTTAAAAAGCTTTTTAGCGGTGTTTTAGGGGCTTTTTAAAAGTAGGGTATTTTTAGTGTATTCTGAGGCTCTTTTTAATTTTTTGTGGGGTGTTTAGGACACTTGGAAAACTGGGGCTTTTTAAGGGAATTGATGGGTTTTTTTAGGGTCCTTTCAAGGCATGACAGAGGCTGAGAGGCACTGTGGGGGCTTGAGGATGACAGAGGCTGGGAGCTGAGGGAGGAACAGAGAGAGGGGACAGCGAGTGACACACAGAGATGCCGAGGGTGGCAGGGGCAGCTGTAGGATGACACAGAGAAGCTGGGGGCTGAGGGGCAAAGGAGAGGGGTTAAGGTGACACACAGGAGCTGAGGGCTGGGGGGCAGAGGGACGGGTTGAGGGGTAAAGGGAGAGGGCTTGAGGGCTGGAGAGTCCAGTGGAGATCAGGGGTACAGGGTACATGTACCACCCCTCACCCCAGCCTAACCAGCCCCCCTAAAAACACCCTTTTCTCCCAACAGCAGCACAACACAGCAACCCTAACAGCGAGACCAGACAGCAACCCTCACACACCAGGACAATGACAGAACCCTCAGAGGACAACAGACCCACTGCAAAAAGGTAGGGATGACATCTGTGGGCTAGACAGCAAGAGGTAGAGTTCGGAGACTGAGCACGTCTTTCTGAAGTATTTTTCCAGGACTTTTAAAGGTATTTAGGGGATTTTGGAAGGGACTCTTCTGGGACTTTTTAGGGTATTGTTGGGGCTTTTTCAAAGCCATTTTATGATTCTTTAGCACATTTTGAAGATTATGGTCAGGGTCAGAGCAAACACCCTCTGAAAAGGCAGAGTTTTAGGACTGCAGTGGAATGCTTTAGAAAGGGACCAGCGGTGACGCAGCGGGTTGGGTCCCACATTGCCAGTCTGAAGGCTGTAAGTTTTAGACCCAGCTAAGTTGTTGTGGTTAGGGTTAGATGCTCTCAGGTTTGGTCTGGGAGAACTTCTGCACAGAAAAACTCACCCCCTGAGTTTCCTGATGCCAGTTTGCAGGAGGTGCTTGGCACTGCCAGGGCAGCCCGAGTTCTCGGTGGGGACAGCTTTGCTTCTGGAGAAATCCTGGGCCGGCCCTCTTCCCTGTAAAACCAAACTCACCCCTGTTGCTTGTCGATGTCTGTTTGCAGGAGGCACGTGGCACTGCAAGGGCAGCCAGAGTTCTTGGTGTTGGCAGCTGCGGGCTGTGAGAAATTGTTCTCTGCAGTTTTGGAGGCCGAATCGCAGCTTCTGCCATGGGCACACAGAGAGGAAAGGCTGTTAATTTCCTTAGAAAGGAAAGTCTGACACCCCATGGTTTAAGGGGCAGACGAAGGGCTGTGTAGGGGAAGGAGCTCCTCACAGGACCTTTCTTCACCTCAACCCCCAGTCCAAGGTCTAGCAGCCCCCCATGTGACCAGCTGCTTTCAGAGGGTTACCCGGGCACACCTGCACAGGGCGCTGCTAGGCCAGAGGAGCTAACGGGGGTATCCCAAGTGTCCCTCCAGGAACTATGGTCGGGGCATCCAGCAGGGACTAGGGAGCAGCCAGACCCACCCGGGCACAGAGCATCACTTTGAGAAAACGCCAAGAGAAGAGCCCTTTTGGCCAAGGGGCAGCATCTCAGCAGGCCAGGCAGCATGTGGGGTTCCAGAAGAGGCCTTTCAACTTTCCCCTTTTACTGTGTCAGTCCCTCCCCAGAGCCCCCAGACCCTTCAGAACACTCCCAGAAAGGAGAGGCGTTATTAGGAGGAAAAGGGTTTAGAAAAAAGGGAAAAAGCTTCCTTTTCCATTATTTTTTGTGTTCAGACTGGGAGGGACACTGCTTCCCCTGCAATTTTAATGGTCTCATTTGAAAGAATCCCTACCTTTTCTATGCTGTTAGGGGTGTTAATTGACAGGGAGTCCCCATTTTCTATTATTTTCCAGTTTAAATAGAAGGGGAAAACCTTGACAATGTTTCTTATGGGTTTGAATTAAGGGTAGCCGGCCCCTTTTTGTTGTACTGAGGCCTACACTGAGGGAGAAGGCCAGCTATCCCTCCATCCTAAGGGTTTGAACTGAGGGAAAAATCCCTCTTTTTTCATCACTGGCGAGATTTAAAGTCTGGAAAACCCCTCTTTTCCCAATACTTAAGGAGAGTAAATTAAAGGGTAGAAGCTATTTATTTGCCATGGTATTAGTTTCAGCAGAGGTAACTGCCCCATTTCCTCTTTTTAAGGGGTTAACTGGAAGGAAGCTCTGCCTTTTTCAGCGTTTTAAGGATTTAAAACAACATTTCAGGGCACTTCTTTCTGTGCCATAGGACCAAGTATCTCAGAGAAGGGTAAGCCTAGCATGCACTTAACACTTACACTGCCTTGGAGGCTTTTATTTTTTTATTTTTACTTATAACGTAGATAGCCCTAATTAGAGGCCCCAAGGAGACTGGGACTATTCATGTCATTAGTATTCTTCTCCACCCAGCTTAATCACACAGGAAGCACTACTTAGCAGCTACTAAGGGATAATTATGTAAGTTAACAGCAAATTAGCCAATTTATCTAGTTATGCTGCCTAAACAGAAAGTTTTATTTCTTACCAGTTTTCTGCCCTTTTGCTCCAAGTAGTTGCTGCTAAAAAGAAAGCACTGTTATTTTTTGGAAGTCTTTTCTTCTATTACAAGCCCCTTACTCCCCTTGAATTTGAGTCAGATGAGCCAAAAAGCTGCAGCTGCTCTGAGGGCTTTTATACCCGGTGGGATTTGCCCCCTCCCTTTTCCTGGGTGCCATGGGAACGAGAGGCGGGCACCATCAGGGGTATATTAACCCCAGCCGTGGCTGAGGGGCTTCATTCCCTCTCTGGGATGTACCGGGGTAAGAGCTCTCCTCTCATTTCAGTGAAGAGGCTCTTTCAGCTCATCTCAGCTTGTTTCCAGCAGGTGCTTCTAGGCATCTAAAGCACAGAGGCTTGGATGATTCTGTGAAGAAAACAGCATGGAATACAGGGAGTATTTAAGTTTGAGATTTTGGATTGTGCATTCAGGAGTGGTAAGGTGCTTTTGTTATTTCTGGTTTGGCTCTTGTTGTTTTTTTGTTTTGTTTGTTTATTCTTAGTTGGTTTTGTTCTGGTTTTTTGGGGCATTGTTTTTTTTGTTGGTTTTTTTTTTTTTTGTATTTTTTGGGTTTTGGTTGTTTGGTTTTTGTTTTGGTTGTTTGGTTTTTGTTTTGGTTGTGAGTTTTTTTGTGTGGTGCATTTATTTTATGTATATATTTTTTTTAAAGGACTGTAACTCCTTAAAATTCCAGGTTGTGTCAAGTATAACAAATCTTCTTTCAGCAGATTTGTCATGTCACAAAGGGGATCTGCCCAGTGTCAAGGATGATGTTTGAGATTGAGGCTTCAGGTGAGTTGAGGATTGTGACTGGGAGAGGGAGGGTGAGCAGGTATCCAGTTAGGTGTTCTTGGGAGGGGTTTGCAGGCAGCAGGGTGAGAAAGGATTTTTATTTGAGGACCCCCCCACAAGGCTTCTCAGAAGCCTAGCAGAGGCATTCCCATGTCTTACAGCACCCAAGGTCATCCACTGCACTCACATGAATGCCATTTAACTTTGTCTTTCTCTAACCCAGGTGCTGCTCCTAATAAAGGCCACAGCCTTGGAGTCAGGATGAAGGTGGAGCCTGAAGGAGCCAGGCACACTCAGGAGAGGGCAAGTAGCTGACTTGCTGGGATTTGGCCCACATAACTCTGTACTCACACATTGGTTTTGGTTTTCTTTATTGTAGTTGACCGAGAGGCTCACAGGCGATCACAGGGCCCTCCGAGGCAGACTCATTTCAGGTGCAACGTGGATTCCCATCACTGATCATCCGAAAGATAAGTCGGGGACCACAGCCTGGAGATGGGAGAGTAGAGGGTTGGGAGTTCTTGGGACAGATTTAAAAATTAGCAGAGGGAAAAGCATTCTTCTCCAAGGGCCTCTTAGGACAGCTAAAGGGAGAGGCTGTACTTTTGAACGCAGCTTTCAGGCGGGCAGTGCATAACAGCTCTGGTCTGTGTCATGTTGTCCAGTGTACTGTGTTCCCTAGTGTGTCTTTGGGCTCACTTTTGCCTTTTCTCCTCGAGGCCCACACCACAAGCATGATGTGTGTTGTTTGGTGTCCCCCTGTTTGTCACGTTCTGTGTCACGGGTGTCTGCACGTATTTGTGCCGGAGCTGTTCTGCCCTGCCGCATGGCCTGCTGCAATAGGAGAAGCCTGGGGAGTTGAAATTTGTAATGTGGGCTGTACTTGGGCTCTAGATGATGTTCCTAGATTGGCATAAGGTGTTTCCAGCTTGTGAGTTATCCTGGTGGTGTTTGACATATGTTCTCACTTTCTTTCAGGTGCAGATGCATTCCATGTGTGGCAGAGGGTCAGGGTTAGGAGGTGCTTGGCCTTCTTAGGAGCACGGTGAGTAGCAGACTGGTGGGGTTTTGGGTGATGTGGTGCCATGATCAGGCCCTGATGTTTGGTTTTCTTTAATACAGCTGTCTGAGAGGTGCCAGCCTGGTGCCAGCAGGACCTTCCCAGGTGACGAGGTGGCCTTTCTTTGCACCTGACAGGGACCAGCATCCCCTGATGTCTGAGAGATAAGTAGAGTGCTACGACCCACAGAGGGGGTGGAAGCAGGGTGCTGGTTTGGGAATTACTGGGAGGGGTTTTTGAGTCCCTTTGGAGGTGGGGGGTGTTCATGAGGTGGCCCCTTAGGCTCTGTAAAAGCCAAGTCTCACTTTTGATCACAGCGCTGAGGGGGCAGGGCAGAGCAGTCCCGGTGTGTCTCTTGTCTGTTGTGCCTTATGTGTTGTTTGTGTATCTCATGTCTTTTACCTTAGCACTTTGAGGGCCCTGTCAGAATCCCTGGAATCATTGTTAGCATCTGCGATCTCTGCATCCCTTGGCCTGGCACCCAGGCCATAGAACTTTTGACTCAGGAGCTCAGACAGGCATCAGACTCTCTTCTCTCTTTGGAAGCATCCAGTCAGATGTCTTGTCAGGTCTTGTTCTCAGCTGTTTGGCAGCTGTGCCCCACCTGAATCCATTGTGGTGGATCAGGACTTGAACGCATGTCATGACAGGTAGAGGATTCTGACCATAGGATTCCTAAGCATCCATCTTTGCAGCTCTTGGAATATATCATTCTGTTAGCATCTTCTTCCTCCAGGGTGCTCTGAACCTCATCAGCTCACCATTGGTCTCAGCTCGGTCATCTCCTTTTGCATTCTCTCAGTCCTTGCAGCCATTTTCCTTGCTAAAAGATTTCTCTCTGTCTTGTGCCCTTTGTTTGTCACGTCCTGTCTGTCTTGTGTCACGGGTGTCAGCACACATTTGTGACGGAGCTGCTCTGCCCTGCCGCGCAGCCTGGTGCAATAGGAGAAGTCCCTGGGACTTGGAATTCGTAATGTGGAGTGTAGTTGGACTCCAGATGGGATTTGTAGATGGACACAGGATATCTGGAGCTCCTCAGTTATCCTGCAACAGTTTAACTCTTGTCCTAACTTTCTTTTCAGATTCAGATGGATTAAATCTGTGCCAGAGGGCCCCATCCCAGGTGAGGGGATTCCCCCGAGCAGGTGAGGCCCCATTTGTCTCTGCAGCAGAAGTGTATATGGTGACTCTGTTACAGCTCTGTTCTTTGTCTTTCTTTTTAGGAAGTGAATCTGGATACCAGAGGCCAAGGTGAGCAGTGGAGAGAAGTGGTTGCTATTGCTGAGCTCTCAAGCACAACAATTTTTCAGCAGATTGGTCATGTCACAAAGGGGATCTGCCCAGTGTCAAGGATGATGTTTGAGATTGAGGCTTCAGGTGAGTTGAGGATTGTGACTAGGAGAGGGAGGGTGAGCAGGTATCCAGTTAGGTGTTCTTGGGAGGGGGTTTGCAGGCAGCAGGGTGAGAAAGGGTGTTTATTTGTTTATTTGAGGACCCCCCCAAGAGGCTTCTTAGAAGCCTAGCTGAGGCATTCCCATGTCTTACAGCACCCAAGGTCATCCACTGCACTCACAGGAATGCCATTTAACTTTGTCTTTCTCTAACCCAGGTGCCGCTCCTAATACAGGCCACAGCCTTGGAGTCAGGATGAAGGTGGAGCCTGAAGGAGCCAGGCACACTCAGGAGAGGGCAAGTAGCTGACTTGCTGGGATTTGGCCCACATAACTCTGTACTCACACATTGGTTTTGGTTTTCTTTATTGTAGCTGACCGAGAGGCTCACAGGCCATCACGGGGCCCTCCAAGGCAGACTCACTTCAGGTGCAACGTGGATTCCCGTCACCCATCATCCAAAAGATAAGTTGGTGGCCATGGCCTGGAGATGGGAGAGTAGCGGGTTGGGAGTTCTTGGGCCAGATTTAAAAATTAGCAGAGGGAAAAGCATTCTTCTCCAAGGGCCTCTTAGGACAGCTAAAAGGAGAGGCTCTACTTTTGATGGCAGCTTTCAGGAGGGCAGTGCAGAACAGCTCCAGTCTGGGTCATGTTGTCTGGTGTGCTGTTTTCCCTAGTGTGTCTTTGGGGTCCCTTTTGCCTTCTCCCCTCGAGGCCCTCACCACGAGCATGATGTGTCGTGTTTAATGTCCCCCTGTTTGTCACGTTCTGTGTCACGGGTGTCTGCACGTATTTGTGCTGGAGCTGTTCTGCCCTGCCGCATGGCCTGCTGCAATAGGAGAAGCCTGGGGAGTTGAAATTTGTAATGTGGGCTGTACTTGGGCTCTAGATGATGTTCCTAGGTTGGCATAAGGTGTTTCCAGCTTGTGAGTTATCCTGGTGGTGTTTGACATATGTTCTCACTTTCTTTCAGGAGCAGATGCATTCCATGTGTGGCAGAGGGTCAGGGTTAGGAGGTGCTTGGCCTTCTTAGGAGCACGGTGAGTAGCAGACTGGTGGGGTTTTGGGTGATGTGGTGCCATGATCAGGCCCTGATGTTTGGTTTTCTTTAATACAGCTGTCTGAGAGGTGCCAGCCTGGTGCCAGCAGGACCTTCCCAGGTGATGAGGTGGCCTTTCTTTGCACCTGACAGGGACCAGCATCACCAGATGTCTAAGAGATAAGTACAGGGCTATGAGCCACAGAGGGGATGAAAGCAGGGTGCTAGTTTGGGAATTACTGGGAGGGGTTTTTGAGTCCCTTTGGAGATGGGGGGTGTTCATGAAGTAGCCCCTTAGGCCCCATAAAAGCAAATTCTCACTTTTGAACACAGTGCTGAGGTGTCCAGCAGGGCAGAGCAGTCCCGGTGTGTCTTGTGTCATTTCTGTTGTGCATTATGTGTTGTTTGTGTATCTCATGTCTTTTACCTTAGCACTTTCAGGGGCCTGTCAGAAACCCTGGCATCACTGTTAGCATCTGTGATCTCTGCATTCCTTGGCCTGGCACCCAGGCCATAGATGCGATTCTGATACCTGTCTGAGCTCCCCAGTCTAAAGCTCTCTCTTTGGAAGCATCCAGTCAGATGTCTTGTCAGGTCTTGTTCTCAGCTGTATGGACAGCTATGCCCCACCTGCATCCATTATGGTGGATCAGGACTTGAAAGAATGTGAGGGCAGGTAGAGGATTCTGACCATAGGATTCCTAAGCATCCATCTTTGCAGCTCTTGGAATAAATCATTCCGTTAGCATCTTCTTCCTCCAGGGTTCTCTGAGCCTCATCAGCTCACCATTGGTCTCAGCTCGGTCATCTCCTTTTGCATTCTCTCAGTCCTTGCAGCCATTTTCCTTGGTAAGAGACTTCTGTCCGTGTCTTGTGCCCTTTGTTTGTCATGTCCAGTGTGTCCTGTGTCACGGGTGTCAGCACACGTTTGTGACGGAGCTGCTCTGCCCTGCTGCACAGCCTGGTGCAATAGGAGAAGTCCCTGGGACTTGGAATTCGTAATGTGGAGTGTAGTTGGACTCCAGATGGGATTTGTAGATGGACACAGGATATCTGGAGCTCCTCAGTTATCCTGCAACAGTTTAACTCTTGTCCTAACTTTCTTTTCAGATTCAGATGGATTAAATCTGTGCCAGAGGGCCCCATCCCAGGTGAGGGGATTCCCCCGAGCAGGTGAGGCCCCATTTGTCTCTGCAGCAGAAGTGTATATGGTGACTCTGTTACAGCTCTGTTCTTTGTCTTTCTTTTTAGGAAGTGAATCTGGATACCAGAGGCCAAGGTGAGCAGTGGAGAGAAGTGGTTGCTATTGCTGAGCTCTCAAGCACAACAATTTTTCAGCAGATTGGTCATGTCACAAGAGGGATCTGCCCAGTGTCAAGGATGATGTTTGAGATTGAGGCTTCAGGTGAGTTGAGGATTGTGACTAGGAGAGGGAGGGTGAGCAGGTATCCAGTTAGGTGTTCTTGGGAGAGGTTTGCAGGCAGCAGGGTGAGAAAGGATTTTTATTTGAGGACCCCCCCCACAAGGCTTCTCAGAAGCCTAGCAGAGGCATTCCCATGTCTTACAGCACCCAAGGTCATCCACTGCACTCACAGGAATGCCATTCAACTTTGTCTTTCTCTAACCCAGGTGCCACTCCTAATAAAGGCCACAGCCTTGGAGTCAGGATGAAGGTGGAGCCTGAAGGAGCCAGGCACACTCAGGAGAGGGCAAGTAGCTGACTTGCTGGGATTTGGCCCACATAACTCTGTACTCACACATTGGTTTTGGTTTTCTTTATTGTAGTTGACCGAGAGGCTCACAGGCCATCACGGGGCCCTCCGAGGCAGACTCATTTCAGGTGCAACGTGGATTCCCGTCACCCATCATCCAAAAGCTAAGTCGGGGGCCACGGCCTGGAGAGGGGAGAGTAGCAGGTTGGGAGTTCTTGGGCCAGATTTAAAAATTAGCAGAGGGAAAAGCATTCTTCTCCAAGGGCCTCTTAGGACAGCTAAAAGGAGAGGCTCTACTTTTGATGGCAGCTTTGAGGCGGGCAGTGCAGAACAGCTCCAGTCTGGGTCGTGTTGTCTGGTGTGCTGTTTTCCCTAGTGTGTCTTTGGGGTCCCTTTTGCCTTCTCCCCTCGAGGCCCTCACCACGAGCATGATGTGTCGTGTTTAATGTCCCCCTGTTTGTCACGTTCTGTGTCACGGGTGTCTGCACGTATTTGTGCTGGAGCTGTTCTGCCCTGCCGCATGGCCTGCTGCAATAGGAGAAGCCTGGGGAGTTGAAATTTGTAATGTGGGCTGTACTTGGGCTCTAGATGCTGTTCCTAGATTGCCATAAGGCGTTTGCGGCTTTTGAGTTGTCCTGCAGGTGTTTGACATATGTTCTCACTTTCTTTCAGGAGCAGATGCATTGCATCCATGGCAGAGGGTCAGGGTTAGGAGGTGCTTGGCCTTCTTAGGAGCACGGTGAGTAGCAGACTGGTGGGGTTTTGGGTGATGTGGTGCCAAGATCAGGCACTGATGTTTGGTTTTCTCTTTAATACAGCTGTCTGAGAGGTGCCAGCGTCGTGCCAGCAGGACCTTCCCATCTGACGAGGTGGCTTTTCTTTGCACCTGACATGGACCAGCATCCCCTGATGTCTGAGAGATAAGTAGAGGGCCATGAGCCACAGAGGGGATGATAGCAGCGTGCTGGTTTGCAAATTACTGGGAGAGGTTTTTGAGTCTGCATTGGAGGTGGCGGCTGTTCATGAAGTGGCCCCTTAGGCCCCATAAACACCAAGTCTGACTTTTGATGACAGTGCTGACGTGTGCAGCAGGGTAGAGCAGTCCCGGTGTGTATTGTGTCACTTGTCTATTGTGCCTCATGTGTTATGTCTTTTACCTTAGCCCTTTGAGGGGCCTGTCAGAACCCTGGCATCATTGTTAGCATCTTTGATCTCTGCGTTCCTCTGCCTGGCACCCAGGCCATAGAACTTTTGACTCGGGAGCTCAGACAGGCATCAGACTCTTTTCTGTCTTTAGAAGCATCTAGTCAGATGTCTTTTCAGGTCTTGTTCTGAGCTGTATGGACAGCTATGCCCCACCTGGATCCATTATGGTGGCTTAGGGCTTGTAATAATGAGGTTAGGTAGAGGATTCTGGCCATGGGATTCCTAGGCATCCATCTTTGCTGTTCTTGGAATAAATCATTCCGTTAGCATCTTCTTCCTCCGGGGTTGTCTGAGCCTCATCAGCTCACCATCGGTCTCAGCCCGGTCATCTGTCTTTTGCATTCTCTCAGTCTTTGCAGCCATTTTCCTTGGTAAGAGATTTCTGTCTGTGTCTTGTGCCCTTTGTTTGTCATGTCCGGTGTGTCCTGTGTCACGGGTGTCAGCACACGTTTGTGCTGGAGCTGCTCTGCCCTGTCGCATAGCCTGGCGTAATAGGACCAACCCTGTGGAGTTTAAATTTGTAATGTGGGGTGTAGTTGAACTCTAGATGCTAATCCTAGATTGACACAAGGTGTTTGCAGCTTTTGAGTTATCGTGTAGGTGTTTGATGTATGTTCTAATTTTCTTTCAGGTGCAGATGCATTGCATCTGTGGCAGAGCAGCTCATCCTGGGTGAGGGGGTTCCCACAAGCAGGTCAGTCACTGTTTTTCTTGGTAGAGGAAGCATAAATGATGGCTGTTACAGCTCTGTTGCCTTTCTTTTTAGGAGTTCAAGGCAGAGAGCAGCAGTCCAGGCCAGTGGGCAAGGTGAGCATTGAGTAGTGTACAGAAGCAGTTTTATTGCTCAGGTCTCAGTTTCTGGTGCAGCTCTAACTATCTCCTTTTTTTTTTTTTTTTTTTTTTTTTTTTTTAAATTTTAGGTGGTCCACTTGCCATGTATCCTGGCCGAGCATGCCCATGCCAGGTGGGCGCAAGCTTAAGGTATCAGTGTGGCATACTTGTCACGGTAGGCGGTAGGGAGGTTGTGTTTTCACAGTATCTCAGCATGCTTTTCTGCTTTGTTTCTTTGCAGGTGCTGTTGCTGCCCTAGGCATGACCAAGGAACAGAGGAGGGCAGGTGAGTCGGTGTTTAGGCAGGCTGACTCATAGGTGAGCATTATGCAGCAGCATGCTAAGTGTGTACATTTTCTTTTTGCAGGTGACTTCTGGGCAGCCTCTGGAGTCAAATCAAGATTTGAGGTGAGCTGGGGAAGTGGTGCGGAGGACTCCCGGGAATTACTGTTTTTGAGGGCAATAGTCACGTTTTCTGTTGTGTCTTACGTACCCTGAGGAGGCTTGTAGCCACAGCTTGGAAGCGGCAGCACCGAAGCACACACATTGAGAACATCTCAACGTCCATGTCCGACCGAGGATGGATTTTGTCCGCTCGTCTTCCAAAAGCTAAGTGTTTGGGCCAGTGGTTGGGAGAAGGGGAAAAGCCTTTACTATCACAGGGGGCGGTTTCATGTCAGCTTAGTGGAGAGGTCTGTAGTGGGACGGGCTCCCTGGAAGCAAAGGGAGAGGGTTTCTCCTCAGCCTCACCAGAGCCTTTGCCGGGCAGGGCAGTTCCGACCTATCTCCACAGTGTCACCAACTTTGCGTGGTCAGCCTTCCTCGACTCGGCATTGTCACGGATCTTTCCGCCGAGGAGCTCGCCTTCAGGTCCGGAGCTATAGCCACGATCACCCGGCCGTCCGCTTCCTTCTCTAGGCTTGCTGAGCCTCTCGAGCATCCTCTTAAGTGCTTTGGCACTAACTTCTTTTAATGAGTTACATTTCATTAACACATGCTATGGTCATAGGGCTTCCTTTAGTTTTGCATCATCAGCCTCTGGCTCATCTTGTGCTAGGAATCTCAGGTCCCTAAGGGGAAAGGTGCCACTTGTCTCTGTGTTATGTCGTCTGTGTTATGTAGCGTGTGTCAGTCATCTTCCCCGTCACAGGGCTTTGTTACATCTCCACGCTTTATCGACACTATTCTGTGCCATATCACCCCTATTCTACTCACTCTCCTTTCTGGATGTTCCTTATTCCGGCATCTTTACATTTTTAGTCTTTGAGCCAGGAAGGATTACAGAAGATGTTCTCATCCATCTTCCTTCTCACTACCAGCTTTGGTAGTGGATTTTTTTTCCCATGCCATTCTCTTGGACTTCTAGAGGGAGCATCTTACTCCCTCCTCAGGTGACTGCAGTAGTTCTATTGGTTCCATCTTCTCAAAGGGTATAGGGCTCAAGAATTTATCTTCCAGAGAGTTACGTTAAGTCCAGGTTTATATTGTATGTACCTGTGTTGGCTTATATTTTATGTACCTATATTGTGTGTACCTATGCTGGTTTATAATGTATGTACTTATACTGTATGTACCTATGTTGGCTTATATTGTATGTACCTGTATTGGCTTATACTGTATGTAGTTACATTGCATGTACCTATGCTGGCTTATACTGTATGTACTTATACTGTATGTGAGTGTATCGCCTTATATTCTCTGTACTTACACTGTATGTACACTTGCACTGTATGCATCAGCTTATATTGTGTGTACTTACATTGTACCAATTATGATTGGAGCTGCCCTGCCCTGGCACGTAGTCACAGTTAGGTGGAACAGTTATAAAAACTTTATGGTTCATCTGTCTTTTGTGGGATTTTGGGTAGAAAATTTATTGGTCCAGAGCGGGGACAAGTCCTAGCTGTCAGATAGCCACTTGTTGACCACTTCCTGTTGTCTCACAGGTCCCTGAGGCTACTGATTTCCCCAGTCTACCATTTGATGTCAGGGAGGGGCAGCCAGAAGATGTGTCAAAGCACGTTCTTCAGCGTCTCAGGTAAGGGCCACAGCGAGTGTGTAAGTGGAAAGAATGCGTGAGCGTGTGTGAGAGCCTGTGGCTGTGTCTGTCTGTGTCTGCTCGTCTCTGCGTGTGTGAGTGCATGCTGACTGGATTTAAACTTGTGTGTGTGACTTTTGCTTTTCAGGTTTTTCAACTCATTTTTCAATTTAGAATAAAAAATCCCCAGCCGGGGGGTTTTTTTTTTTTCCCCTCCGGCTGGGTTTTTTTTTTCCTGGGTCCCGGTCGGTCTGTGAGGCGACGTTCATCGCCAAAGTTTGGGCATGGAATGGCCAGGGACCGGGGTTTTCGTCAGGCAGGAGGATTTTTTGGAGGCTCATGGGAACCACGTTCCCGAGGAGCAGTGTGAATGCGTGCTGAGGGTTAGCAGAATGGTTGAGGTCTGAATCAGTGTTGGTTTGTGTGTAAGCTGAAGGAAGTGTGTGTGTGTCTTGAGGGGCTCTAGGGTTGTAACCTTGTATGACTTGTGCTTTTCAGGTTTTTCAACTCATTTTTCAATTTAGAATAAAAAATCCCCAGCCGGGGGTTTTTTTTTTTTTCCCCCCCGGCTGGGTTTTTTTTTTCCTGGGTCCCGGTCGGTCTGCGAGGCGACGTTCATCGCCAAAGTTTGGGCACGGAACGGCCAGGGACCGGGGTTTTTGTCAGGCAGGAGGATTTTTTGGAGGCTCATGGGAACCACGTTCCCGAGGAGCCGTGTGAATGTGTGCTGAGGGTTAGCAGAGCGGTTGAGGTGAGAGTCAGTGTGGGTTTGTGTGTAAGCTGAAGGAAGTGTGTGTGTGTCTTGAAGGGCTCTAGGGTTGTAACCTTGTATGACATTTACTTTTCAGGTTTTTCAACTCAATTTTAAATTTAGAATAAAAAATCCCCAGCCGGGGGGTTTTTTTTTTTTCCCCCCGGCTGGGTTTTTTTTTTCCTGGGTCCCGGTCGGTCTGTGAGGCGACGTTCATCGCCAAAGTTTGGGCACGGAACGGCCAGGGACCGGGGTTTTCGTCAGGCAGGAGGATTTTTTGGAGGGTCCAGGGAACCATGTTCCCGAGGACCAATGATTGCTGGGGTGTAATTTAGTAGTTTTGATGAGAGGGCTGGTGTGTTTATGTGCTATTTGAAGGGAGGGTCTGTGGTAGGTGAGTGTTGTTTTCTCTGTGGTTTTGTTGTTTTGGGTTTCATGTAACCATAAATTAACATGTAATGGAAATAGCAAAAGGTTATCAGTTTGTGTTAATATTTGTATTGCCTTGTATTGCCTTGTATTGCCTTGTATTGCCTTGTATTGCCTTGTATTGCCTTGTATTGCCTTGCATGTAAATTAGATTTTACCAGTGTGTCTATGGATTGTATCTGCGCTTGCATTTGTATGCACTGTTTCTATGTCTTTTGCTGATTTCTAAATAAAAACATTCATGTAATAAAGTTGAATCACCCCTAATAAAGATACCCCCTGCCCTTCCCTAACCCCCCCCGCCATGGCTCCTGTCTTTTTTTGGTGTGGTTTTGTAATTTATTTCCTCTGTGTTTCTTCCTTTTGCTCCTCACTTTCCTTTTCTATTTCTAAGTTAACTTCCATCTGTCTCTAACCCTTTGTTTCTGTTTCTCACTCTTTCTGACACTGTGTCTCTGCTGCTGTAACTCTGTTTTATTTCTCTCTCTATTGTCCATACTTTGCACCTTATTTCTTTTCCTTTATAACTTTCACCTGTGCTGTTCTTGCTTCTTTTTTTATCTGCGTTCTCATTTTCCTTGGTTTGTCTTTTTTGCTCTTAGTCTTTTCTTTTTTCACTCTACCCTGAGTTTTTGCTTTAACTCTAATCCTAACCACTTTTTTTCTCCTCTAGCTCCTGTCGTTCTGTTTTCTCACCCTCCTTTTCTGTCTCTGTCTTGGTTTCTCTCACTGTGTTTTCTTCTCCTCTCTCTCTCTATCTTCTTTTTTTTCTCTGTCTTTTGTTCTGTGTCTCTGTCTTTTTGTCTTTCTGTCTCTCTCTGTCTTCTTTTCTGTCTCTCTCTTCTCTATTTTGTCTTTCTTTTCTCTGTCTTCTCTCTTTTTCTTTTCTCTCTTTTGCCTCTATTGTTCTTTTCTCTCTGTCTTTTCTCTCTCTCTTTTTCTCTCTTTCTTTTCTGTGTTCTCTCTTCTCTGTTTTTTTTTTTTTGTCTCTCTCTTTCTCTCTTTTCTCTCTACTTCTATTTCTAACTTTGTTTTCCTTTCTAGCTTTAGTTTAAAAAAGCAGCAGTAGAAACTTTCAGGCTCCCTGGGAGTAAAGCAAAAAAAAAAAAATTATAAAACAAAGCATTTACTCCCCGGGAGCCTGAACTTTTCTACTGCTGCACCAGACATATAGTTTTTATTCTTTTTACTATATATATATATACAGTATATAGGGACCCCACCCACTCCTAATCAGTACCCCCAGCTGCCACCAATCGAGCCTCATCAGTCACCCCTACCACTAAGCACCACTGCCATACCCAAGCACCCACCCGCTAATGAGTCCCCCCACCCCTAGTTGCCACCCCCCCCCCCCCCCCCCCCCCCCCACCCCCCCCCCCCCACCCGGCAAGCCCCCGCCCCTACGCGCCGCCCCCCCCGTCGCCAATCCACCGTCCCCCGTACCTGAGAACCCCGCCCCTAGCCATCAGCCCCGGTATCCGAGCGCCCGCCCCCTGTTGTTCTCCGCAGCGCTGAAACAGCGCCCCCTGCTGTCCCAATCGGCGTAAGTACAATTACAGCGCCCCGTTACAGCGCCCCCTGCCGTCCACAGCACCGCACTGCATGTATACACAGCGCCACCACCTGACGTCACGAGAGCGACACACCCCCCCCCAAAAAAGGACCCCCCGAGGCACAGCCGTCCCGCCCAGTGCCCGATCGAAACCCCGGCACCCACCCCGCGCCCCAGAAGCCGCTCCCCGGCACGCTGCCGGCCGCACGCGAACCGGAATAGCATTCCGCGGCCACCGGGACTCTCGGAACCCCCCAAAAACCCTCCAAAACCCGAAAAAAAAAAAAAAAAAAATCCGGTCCGGCCGGTCGCCATTTTGCCGGAAGTGACGTCATTCCTACATAGCGCCG
>JAKDEW010000747.1:0-135444 GCA_021963965.1 Artemisiospiza belli
CCAAAGATTCCTCTATTGGTCCCCATTGAAATTGCAAGATTCCTTTTCCCTTCCGGAAAGGAAATTTCATTTCCTTTCGGGAAGGGAAAAGGAAGCTTGCGAATCCCAAAAGAAAGGCTTACAAACACTCTGGAAAGGAGATAGGTTCAATTGAAATGCAATTGAAAAAAGCAGGAAATCGGGAATTTGAGTCTCTTCAAAAAATAGGCTGTGAGGAAATCAGCTGCATTGCAAAGGACCAAAAGGTGCCAAAACTAAGCTCACAGATGTTGCAAAAGCAGGGGGAAAAGCCAAGGAGGACGACAAAACTTAGGGGGCAAGATATGAGGGACATGGCATGAATACTTAAAAAAATAAAAAAAAAAAAAAAAGAAAAAATCTTTCCCAAAGTCAAAGCCATCAAAATGCAGGCAGGCCATACGCCAGCAAGGGCAGGCACATGCAGCAAAGCTTGCCAAAATTGATACCCACTGAAGGCCAAAACAGAAAAGAAGGACTTACAAACACACTGGAATGGAGACACCATCAAAGGAATTGCAATTGGAGGAGAAAAAAAGAAAATTTGGGAAATTTAATGACTCTTAGAAAGTGGCCTGGGGTTTTAGCAGGTGCAGTGAAAAGGACAAAAAGGTGCCAAAACTAAGCTCACAGATGTTGCAAAAGCAGGGGAAAAAGTCAAGGAGGAAGACACAACAGGGGGCAAGATATGAGGACCATGCCATGAATACTTAAAATATTAAAAAAAATAAAAAAGAAAAAATCTTTCCCAAAGTCAAAGCCATCAAAATGCAGGCAGGCCATACGCCACCAAGGGCAGGCACATGCAGCAAAGCTTGCCAAAATTGATCCCCACTCAAGGCCAAAACAGAAAAGAAGGACCTACAAACACGCTGGAAAGGAGTCAACATCAAAGGAATTGCAATTGGAGGAGAAAAAAAGAAAATTTGGGAAATTTAATGACTCTAAGAAAATGGCCTGGGGTTTATATCAGGTGCAGTGCAAAGGACCAAAAGATGCCAAAACTAAGCTCACAGATGTTGCAAAAGCAGGGGAAAAACTCAAGGAGGAAGGCCCAACAGGGGGCAAGATATGAGGGACATGGCATGAATACTTAAAATATTAAAAAAAAAAAAAAGAAAAAATCTTTCCCAAAGTCAAAGCCATCAAAATGCAGGCAGGCCATACACCAGCAAGTGCAGGCACATGAAGGAAAGCTTGCCAAAATTGATCCCCACTGTAGGCCAAAACAGAAAAGAAGGACTTACAAACACGCTGGAATGGAGTCAACATCAAAGGAATTGCAATTGGAGGAGAAAAAAAGAAAATTTGGGAAATTTATTGACTCTTAGAAAGTGGCCTGGGGTTTTAGCAGGTGCAGTGCAAAGGACCAAAAGATGCCAAAACTAAGCTCACAGATGTTGCAAAAGCAGGGGAAAAAGTCAAGGCGAAGACAAATTAGGGACCAAGATATGAGGGGCATGGCATGAATACTTAAAACAAAAAAAAAAAAAAAAAAGAAAAAAATCTTTCCCAAAGTCAAAGCCATCAAAATGCAGGCAGGCCATACGCCAGCAAGGGCAGGCACATGCAGCAAAGCTTGCCAAAATTGATCCCCACTGAAGGCCAAAACAGAAAAGAAGGACCTACAAACACGCTGGAAAGGAGTCAACATCAAAGGAATTGCAATTGGAGGAGAAAAAAAGAAAATTTGGGAAATTTAATGACTCTAAGAAAATGGCCTGGGGTTTATATCAGGTGCAGTGCAAAGGACCAAAAGATGCCAAAACTAAGCTCACAGATGTTGCAAAAGCAGGGGAAAAACTCAAGGAGGAAGACGCAACAGGGGGCAAGATATGAGGTACATGGCATGAATACTTAAAATAATAAAAAAAAAAAAAAAGAAAAAATCTTTCCCAAAGTCAAAGCCATCAAAATGCAGGCAGGCCATACGCCTCCAAGGGCAGGCACATGCAGCAAAGCTTGCCAAAATTGATCCCCACTGAAGGCCAAAACAGAAAAGAAGGACTTACAAACACACTGGAATGGAGACACCATCAAAGGAATTGCAATTGGAGGAGAAAAAAAAGAAAATTTGGGAAATTTAATGACTCTTAGAAAGTGGCCTGGGGTTTTAGCAGGTGCAGTGAAAAGGACCAAAAGGTGCCAAAACTAAGCTCACAGATGTTGCAAAAGCAGGGGAAAAACTCAAGGAGGAAGACGCAACAGGGGGCAAGATATGAGGTACATGGCATGAATACTTAAAATAATAAAAAAAAAAAATAAGAAAAAATCTTTCCCGAAGTCAAAGCCATCAAAATGCAGGCAGGCCATACGCCAGCAAGGGCAGGCACATGCGCAAAGCTTGCCAAAATTGATCCCCACTGAAGGCCAAAACAGAAAAGAAGGACTTACAAACACACTGGAATGGAGACACCATCAAAGGAATTGCAATTGGAGGAGAAAAAAAGAAAATTTGGGAAATTTAATGACTCTTAGAATGTGGCCTGGGGTTTTAGCAGGTGCAGTGAAAAGGACAAAAAGGTGCCAAAACTAAGCTCACAGATGTTGCAAAAGCAGGGGAAAAAGTGAAGGAGGAAGACATCTTAGGGGGCAAGATATGAAGGACATGGCATGAATACTTAAAACAAAAAAAAAAAAAAAAAAGAAAAAAATCTTTCCCAAAGTCAAAGCCATCAAAATGCAGGCAGGCCATACGCCACCAAGGGCAGGCACATGCAGCAAAGCTTGCCAAAATTGATCCCCACTCAAGGCCAAAACAGAAAAGAAGGACCTACAAACACGCTGGAAAGGAGTCAACATCAAAGGAATTGCAATTGGAGGAGAAAAAAAGAAAATTTGGGAAATTTAATGACTCTAAGAAAATGGCCTGGGGTTTATATCAGGTGCAGTGCAAAGGACCAAAAGATGCCAAAACTAAGCTCACAGATGTTGCAAAAGCAGGGGAAAAACTCAAGGAGGAAGGCCCAACAGGGGGCAAGATATGAGGGACATGGCATGAATACTTAAAATATTAAAAAAAAAAAAAAGAAAAAATCTTTCCCAAAGTCAAAGCCATCAAAATGCAGGCAGGCCATACACCAGCAAGTGCAGGCACATGAAGGAAAGCTTGCCAAAATTGATCCCCACTGTAGGCCAAAACAGAAAAGAAGGACTTACAAACACGCTGGAATGGAGTCAACATCAAAGGAATTGCAATTGGAGGAGAAAAAAAGAAAATTTGGGAAATTTATTGACTCTTAGAAAGTGGCCTGGGGTTTTAGCAGGTGCAGTGCAAAGGACCAAAAGATGCCAAAACTAAGCTCACAGATGTTGCAAAAGCAGGGGAAAAAGTCAAGGCGAAGACAAATTAGGGACCAAGATATGAGGGGCATGGCATGAATACTTAAAACAAAAAAAAAAAAAAAAAAAAAAGTCAAAGCCATCAAAATGCAGGCAGGCCATACGCCAGCAAGGGCAGGCACATGCAGCAAAGCTTGCCAAAATTGATCCCCACTGAAGGCCAAAACAGAAAAGAAGGACCTACAAACACGCTGGAAAGGAGTCAACATCAAAGGAATTGCAATTGGAGGAGAAAAAAAGAAAATTTGGGAAATTTAATGACTCTAAGAAAATGGCCTGGGGTTTATATCAGGTGCAGTGCAAAGGACCAAAAAGATGCCAAAACTAAGCTCACAGATGTTGCAAAAGCAGGGGAAAAACTCAAGGAGGAAGACGCAACAGGGGGCAAGATATGAGGTACATGGCATGAATACTTAAAATAATAAAAAAAAAAAAAAGAAAAAATCTTTCCCAAAGTCAAAGCCATCAAAATGCAGGCAGGCCATACGCCTCCAAGGGCAGGCACATGCAGCAAAGCTTGCCAAAATTGATCCCCACTGAAGGCCAAAACAGAAAAGAAGGACTTACAAACACACTGGAATGGAGACACCATCAAAGGAATTGCAATTGGAGGAGAAAAAAAGAAAATTTGGGAAATTTAATGACTCTTAGAAAGTGGCCTGGGGTTTTAGCAGGTGCAGTGAAAAGGACCAAAAGGTGCCAAAACTAAGCTCACAGATGTTGCAAAAGCAGGGGAAAAACTCAAGGAGGAAGACGCAACAGGGGGCAAGATATGAGGTACATGGCATGAATACTTAAAATAATAAAAAAAAAAAAAAAGAAAAAATCTTTCCCGAAGTCAAAGCCATCAAAATGCAGGCAGGCCATACGCCAGCAAGGGCAGGCACATGCGCAAAGCTTGCCAAAATTGATCCCCACTGAAGGCCAAAAACAGAAAAGAAGGACTTACAAACACACTGGAATGGAGACACCATCAAAGGAATTGCAATTGGAGGAGAAAAAAAGAAAATTTGGGAAATTTAATGACTCTTAGAATGTGGCCTGGGGTTTTAGCAGGTGCAGTGAAAAGGACAAAAAGGTGCCAAAACTAAGCTCACAGATGTTGCAAAAGCAGGGGAAAAAGTGAAGGAGGAAGACATCTTAGGGGGGCAAGATATGAAGGACATGGCATGAATACTTAAAACAAAAAAAAAAAAAAAAAAGAAAAAAATCTTTCCCAAAGTCAAAGCCATCAAAATGCAGGCAGGCCATACGCCACCAGGGCAGGCACATGCAGCAAAGCTTGCCAAAATTGATCCCCACTGAAGGCCAAAACAGAAAAGAAGGACCTACAAACACGCTGGAAGTGAGATAACATCAAAGGAATTGAAATTGGAGGAGAAAAAAGAAAATTTGGGAAATTTAGTGAGTCTAAGCAAATGGCCTGGGTTTATATCAGGTGCAGTGCAAAGGACCAAAAGATGCCAAAACTAAGCTCACAGATGTTGCAAAAGCAGGGGAAAAAAGTCAAGGAGGAAGACAGAACTTAAGGGGCAAGATATGAGGGACATGGCATGAACACTTCAGAAAACAACCAAAAAAATAAAAAAACCTTTCCCAAAGTCAAAGCCATCAAAAGGCATGGCCTGCCATCAAGTGCAGGGACATGCACCAAAGATTCCTCTATTGGTCCCCATTGAAATTGCAAGATTCCTTTTCCCTTCCGGAAAGGAAATTTCATTTCCTTTCGGGAAGGGAAAAGGAAGCTTGCGAATCCCAAAAGAAAGGCTTACAAACACTCTGGAAAGGAGATAGGTTCAATTGAAATGCAATTGAAAAAAGCAGAAAATCGGGAATTTGAGTCTCTTCAAAAAATAGGCTGTGAGGAAATCAGCTGCATTGCAAAGGACCAAAAGGTGCCAAAACTAAGCTCACAGATGTTGCAAAAGCAGGGGAAAAAAGCCAAGGAGGACGACAAAACTTAGGGGGCAAGATATGAGGGACATGGCATGAATACTTAAAAAAATAAAAAAAAAAAAAAAAGAAAAAATCTTTCCCAAAGTCAAAGCCATCAAAATGCAGGCAGGCCATACGCCAGCAAGGGCAGGCACATGCAGCAAAGCTTGCCAAAATTGATACCCACTGAAGGCCAAAACAGAAAAGAAGGACTTACAAACACACTGGAATGGAGACACCATCAAAGGAATTGCAATTGGAGGAGAAAAAAAGAAAATTTGGGAAATTTAATGACTCTTAGAAAGTGGCCTGGGGGTTTTAGCAGGTGCAGTGAAAAGGACCAAAAGGTGCCAAAACTAAGCTCACAGATGTTGCAAAAGCAGGGGAAAAAGCCAAGGAGGACGACAAAACTTAGGGGGCAAGATATGAGGGACATGGCATGAATACTTAAAAAAATAAAAAAAAAAAAAAAAGAAAAAATCTTTCCCAAAGTCAAAGCCATCAAAATGCAGGCAGGCCATACGCCAGCAAGGGCAGGCACATGCAGCAAAGCTTGCCAAAATTGATCCCCACTGAAGGCCAAAACAGAAAAGAAGGACTTACAAACACACTGGAATGGAGACACCATCAAAGGAATTGCAATTGGAGGAGAAAAAAAGAAAATTTGGGGAAATTTAATGACTCTTAGAAAGTGGCCTGGGGTTTTAGCAGGTGCAGTGAAAAGGACAAAAAGGTGCCAAAACTAAGCTCACAGATGTTGCAAAAGCAGGGGGAAAAAGTCAAGGAGGAAGACATCTTAGGGGGGCAAGATATGAAGGACATGGCATGAATACTTAAAACAAAAAAAAAAAAAAAAAGAAAAAAATCTTTCCCAAAGTCAAAGCCATCAAAATGCAGGCAGGCCATACGCCAGCAAGGGCAGGCACATGCAGCAAAGCTTGCCAAAATTGATCCCCACTGAAGGCCAAAACAGAAAAGAAGGACCTACAAACACGCTGGAAAGGAGTCAACATCAAAGGAATTGCAATTGGAGGAGAAAAAAAGAAAATTTGGGAAATTTAGTGACTCTAAGAAAATGGCCTGGGGTTTATATCAGGTGCAGTGCAAAGGACCAAAAGATGCCAAAACTAAGCTCACAGATGTTGCAAAAGCAGGGGAAAAACTCAAGGAGGAAGACGCAACAGGGGGCAAGATATGAGGTACATGGCATGAATATTTAAAATAATAAAAAAAAAAAAAAAGAAAAAATCTTTCCCAAAGTCAAAGCCATCAAAATGCAGGCAGGCCATATGCCACCAAGGGCAGGCACATGCAGCAAAGCTTGCCAAAATTGATCCCCACTGTAGGCCAAAACAGAAAAGAAGGACTTGCAAACACGCTGGAATGGAGACAACATCAAAGGAATTGCAATTGGAGGAGAAAAAAAGAAAATTTTGGAAATTTAGTGACTCTAAGAAAATGGCCTGGGTTTATATCAGTTTAAGTGCAAAGGACCAAAAGGTGCCAAAACTAAGCTCACAGATGTTGCAAAAGCAGGGGAAAAAGTCAAGGAGGAAGACACAACTTAGGGGGCAAGATATGAAGGACATGGCATGAATACTTAAAAGAAACAATAAAAAAAAAAATAGAAAAAATCTTTCCCAAAGTCAAAGCCATCAAAATGCAGGCAGGCCATACGCCAGCAAGGGCAGGCACATGCAGCAAAGCTTGCCAAAATTGATCCCCACTGAAGGCCAAAACAGAAAAGAAGGACCTACAAACACGCTGGAAATGAGACACCATCAAAGGAATTGCAATTGGAGGAGAAAAAAAGAAAATTTGGGAAATTTAGTGACTCTAAGAAAATGGCCTGGGTTTATATCAGGTGCAGTGCAAAGGACCAAAAGATGCCAAAACTAAGCTCACAGATGTTGCAAAAGCAGGGGAAAAAAGTCAAGGAGGAAGACACAACTTAGGGGGCAAGATATGAGGTACATGGCATGAACACTTCAGAAAACAACCAAAAAAAGAAAAAAATCTTTCCCAAAGTCAAAGCCATCAAAAGGCATGGCCTGCCATCAAGTGCAGGGACATGCACCAAAGATTCCTCTATTGGTCCCCATTGAAATCGCAAGATTCCTTTTCCCTTCCCGAAAGGAAATTTCATGTTCATTTCGGGGAAGGGAAAAGGAATCTTGCGAATCCCAAAAGAAAGGCTTACAAACACTCTGGAAAGGAGATAGGTTCAATTGAAATGCAATTGAAAAAAAGCAGAAAATCGGGAATTTGAGTCTCTTCAAAAAATAGGCTGTGAGGAAATCAGCTGCATTGCAAAGGACCAAAAGATGCCAAAACTAAGCTCACAGATGTTGCAAAAGCAGGGGAAAAAGCCAAGGAGGAAGACAAAACTTAGGGGGCAAGATATGAGGGACATGGCATGAATACTTAAAATATTAAAAAAAAAAAAAAGAAAAACTCTTTCCCAAAGTCAAAGCCATCAAAATGCAGGCAGGCCATACGCCAGCAAGGGCAGGCACATGCAGCAAAGCTTGCCAAAATTGATCCCCACTGAAGGCCAAAACAGAAAAGAAGGACTTACAAACACACTGGAATGGAGACACCATCAAAGGGAATTGCAATTGGAGGAGAAAAAAAGAAAATTTTGGAAATTTAATGACTCTTAGAAAGTGGCCTGGGGTTTTAGCAGGTGCAGTGAAAAGGACAAAAAGGTGCCAAAACTAAGCTCACAGATGTTGCAAAAGCAGGGGAAAAAGTCGAGGAGGAAGACATCTTAGGGGGCAAGATATGAAGGACATGGCATGAATACTTAAAACAAAAAAAAAAAAAAAAAAGAAAAAAATCTTTCCCAAAGTCAAAGCCATCAAAATGCAGGCAGGCCATACACCACCAAGGGCAGGCACATGCAGCAAAGCTTGCCAAAATTGATCCCCACTGACGGCCAAAACAGAAAAGAAGGACCTACAAACACGCTGGAAGTGAGGATAACATCAAAGGAATTGAAATTGGAGGGGAAAAAAGAAAATTTGGGAAATTTAGTGAGTCTAAGCAAATGGCCTGGGTTTATATCAGGTGCAGTGCAAAGGACCAAAAGATGCCAAAACTAAGCTCACAGATGTTGCAAAAGCAGGGGAAAAACTCAAGGAGGAAGACGCAACAGGGGGGCAAGATATGAGGTACATGGCATGAATACTTAAAATAATAAAAAAAAAAAAAAAGAAAAAATCTTTCCCGAAGTCAAAGCCATCAAAATGCAGGCAGGCCATACGCCAGCAAGGGCAGGCACATGCGCAAAGCTTGCCAAAATTGATCCCCACTGAAGGCCAAAACAGAAAAGAAGGACTTACAAACACACTGGAATGGAGACACCATCAAAGGAATTGCAATTGGAGGAGAAAAAAAAGAAAATTTGGGAAATTTAATGACTCTTAGAAAGTGGCCTGGGGTTTTAGCAGGTGCAGTGAAAAGGACAAAAAGGTGCCAAAACTAAGCTCACAGATGTTGCAAAAGCAGGGGAAAAAGTCAAGGAGGAAGACATCTTAGGGGGCAAGATATGAAGGACATGGCATGAATACTTAAAACAAAAAAAAAAAAAAAAAAGAAAAAAATCTTTCCCAAAGTCAAAGCCATCAAAATGCAGGCAGGCCATACGCCACCAGGGCAGGCACATGCAGCAAAGCTTGCCAAAATTGATCCCCACTGAAGGCCAAAACAGAAAAGAAGGACCTACAAACACGCTGGAAGTGAGATAACATCAAAGGAATTGAAATTGGAGGAGAAAAAAGAAAATTTGGGAAATTTAGTGAGTCTAAGCAAATGGCCTGGGTTTATATCAGGTGCAGTGCAAAGGACCAAAAGATGCCAAAACTAAGCTCACAGATGTTGCAAAAGCAGGGGAAAAAGTCAAGGAGGAAGACAGAACTTAAGGGGCAAGATATGAGGGACATGGCATGAACACTTCAGAAAACAACCAAAAAAATAAAAAAACCTTTCCCAAAGTCAAAGCCATCAAAAGGCATGGCCTGCCATCAAGTGCAGGGACATGCACCAAAGATTCCTCTATTGGTCCCCATTGAAATTGCAAGATTCCTTTTCCCTTCCGGAAAGGAAATTTCATTTCCTTTCGGGAAGGGAAAAGGAAGCTTGCGAATCCCAAAAGAAAGGCTTACAAACACTCTGGAAAGGAGATAGGTTCAATTGAAATGCAATTGAAAAAAGCAGAAAATCGGGAATTTGAGTCTCTTCAAAAAATAGGCTGTGAGGAAATCAGCTGCATTGCAAAGGACCAAAAGGTGCCAAAACTAAGCTCACAGATGTTGCAAAAGCAGGGGAAAAAGCCAAGGAGGACGACAAAACTTAGGGGGCAAGATATGAGGGACATGGCATGAATACTTAAAAAAATAAAAAAAAAAAAAAAAAGAAAAAATCTTTCCCAAAGTCAAAGCCATCAAAATGCAGGCAGGCCATACGCAGCAAGGGCAGGCACATGCAGCAAAGCTTGCCAAAATTGATACCCACTGAAGGCCAAAACAGAAAAGAAGGACTTACAAACACACTGGAATGGAGACACCATCAAAGGAATTGCAATTGGAGGAGAAAAAAAGAAAATTTGGGAAATTTAATGACTCTTAGAAAGTGGCCTGGGGTTTTAGCAGGTGCAGTGCAAAGGACCAAAAGGTGCCAAAACTAAGCTCACAGATGTTGCAAAAGCAGGGGAAAAAGTCAAGGAGGAAGACATCTTAGGGGGCAAGATATGAAGGACATGGCATGAATACTTAAAACAAAAAAAAAAAAAAAGAAAAAAATCTTTCCCAAAGTCAAAGCCATCAAAATGCAGGCAGGCCATACGCCACCAAGGGCAGGCACATGCAGCAAAGCTTGCCAAAAATTGATCCCCACTGAAGGCCAAAACAGAAAAGAAGGACCTACAAACACGCTGGAAAGGAGTCAACATCAAAGGAATTGCAATTGGAGGAGAAAAAAAGAAAATTTGGGAAATTTAGTGACTCTAAGAAAATGGCCTGGGGTTTATATCAGGTGCAGTGCAAAGGACCAAAAGATGCCAAAACTAAGCTCACAGATGTTGCAAAAGCAGGGGAAAAAACTCAAGGAGGAAGACGCAACAGGGGGCAAGATATGAGGTACATGGCATGAATATTTAAAATAAATAAAAAAAAAAAAAAAGAAAAAATCTTTCCCAAAGTCAAAGCCATCAAAATGCAGGCAGGCCATATGCCACCAAGGGCAGGCACATGCAGCAAAGCTTGCCAAAATTGATCCCCACTGTAGGCCAAAACAGAAAAGAAGGACTTGCAAACACGCTGGAATGGAGACAACATCAAAGGAATTGCAATTGGAGGAGAAAAAAAGAAAATTTTGGAAATTTAGTGACTCTAAGAAAATGGCCTGGGTTTATATCAGTTTAAGTGCAAAGGACCAAAAGGTGCCAAAACTAAGCTCACAGATGTTGCAAAAGCAGGGGAAAAAGTCAAGGAGGAAGACACAACTTAGGGGGCAAGATATGAAGGACATGGCATGAATACTTAAAAGAAACAATAAAAAAAAAAATAGAAAAAATCTTTCCCAAAGTCAAAGCCATCAAAATGCAGGCAGGCCATACGCCAGCAAGGGCAGGCACATGCAGCAAAGCTTGCCAAAATTGATCCCCACTGAAGGCCAAAACAGAAAAGAAGGACCTACAAACACGCTGGAAATGAGACACCATCAAAGGAATTGCAATTGGAGGAGAAAAAAAGAAAATTTGGGAAATTTAGTGACTCTAAGAAAATGGCCTGGGTTTATATCAGGTGCAGTGCAAAGGACCAAAAGATGCCAAAACTAAGCTCACAGATGTTGCAAAAGCAGGGGAAAAAGTCAAGGAGGAAGACACAACTTAGGGGGCAAGATATGAGGGACATGGCATGAACACTTCAGAAAACAACCAAAAAAAGAAAAAAATCTTTCCCAAAGTCAAAGCCATCAAAAGGCATGGCCTGCCATCAAGTGCAGGGACATGCACCAAAGATTCCTCTATTGGTCCCCATTGAAATCGCAAGATTCCTTTTCCCTTCCCGAAAGGAAATTTCATGTTCATTTCGGGAAGGGAAAAGGAATCTTGCGAATCCCAAAAGAAAGGCTTACAAACACTCTGGAAAGGAGATAGGTTCAATTGAAATGCAATTGAAAAAAGCAGAAAATCGGGAATTTGAGTCTCTTCAAAAAATAGGCTGTGAGGAAATCAGCTGCATTGCAAAGGACCAAAAGATGCCAAAACTAAGCTCACAGATGTTGCAAAAGCAGGGGAAAAAGCCAAGGAGGAAGACAAAACTTAGGGGGCAAGATATGAGGGACATGGCATGAATACTTAAAATATTAAAAAAAAAAAAAGAAAAACTCTTTCCCTAAGTCAAAGCCATCAAAATGCAGGCAGGCCATACGCCAGCAAGGGCAGGCACATGCAGCAAAGCTTGCCAAAATTGATCCCCACTGAAGGCCAAAACAGAAAAGAAGGACTTACAAACACACTGGAATGGAGACACCATCAAAGGAATTGCAATTGGAGGAGAAAAAAAGAAAATTTTGGAAATTTAATGACTCTTAGAAAGTGGCCTGGGGTTTTAGCAGGTGCAGTGAAAAGGACAAAAAGGTGCCAAAACTAAGCTCACAGATGTTGCAAAAGCAGGGGAAAAAGTCGAGGAGGAAGACATCTTAGGGGGCAAGATATGAAGGACATGGCATGAATACTTAAAACAAAAAAAAAAAAAAAAAGAAAAAAATCTTTCCCAAAGTCAAAGCCATCAAAATGCAGGCAGGCCATACACCACCAAGGGCAGGCACATGCAGCAAAGCTTGCCAAAATTGATCCCCACTGACGGCCAAAACAGAAAAGAAGGACCTACAAACACGCTGGAAGTGAGATAACATCAAAGGAATTGAAATTGGAGGGGAAAAAAGAAAATTTGGGAAATTTAGTGAGTCTAAGCAAATGGCCTGGGTTTATATCAGGTGCAGTGCAAAGGACCAAAAGATGCCAAAACTAAGCTCACAGATGTTGCAAAAGCAGGGGAAAAAGTCAAGGAGGTAGACACAACAGGGGGCAAGATATTTGGACCATGGCATGAATACATAAAATATTAAAAAAAAAAAAAAGAAAAAAATCTTTCCCAAAGTCAAAGCCATCAAAATGCAGGCAGGCCATACGCCACCAAGGGCAGGCACATGCAGCAAAGCTTGCCAAAATTGATCCCCACTCAAGGCCAAAACAGAAAAGAAGGACCTACAAACACGCTGGAAAGGAGTCAACATCAAAGGAATTGCAATTGGAGGAGAAAAAAAGAAAATTTTGGAAATTTAGTGACTCTAAGAAAATGGCCTGGGTTTCTATCAGTTTCAGTGCAAAGGACCAAAAGGTGCCAAACCTAAGCTCACCGATGTTGCAAAAGCAGGGGAAAAAGTCAAGGAGAAAGACACAAATTAAGGGGCAAGACATGAGGGACATGGCATGAACACTTCAGAAAACAACCAAAAAAAGAAAAAAATCTTTCCCAAAGTCAAAGCCATCAAAAGGCATGGCCTGCCATCAAGTGCAGGGACATGCACCAAAGATTCCTCTATTGGTCCCCATTGAAATCGCAAGATTCCTTTTCCCTTCCCGAAAAGAAATTTCATTTCCTTTCGGGAAGGGAAAAGGAATCTTGCGAATCCCAAAAGAAAGGCTTACAAACACTCTGGAAAGGAGATAGGTTCAATTGAAATGCAATTGAAAAAAGCAGAAAATCGGGAATTTGAGTCTCTTCAAAAAATAGGCTGTGAGGAAATCAGCTGCATTGCAAAGGACCAAAAGGTGCCAAAACTAAGCTCACAGATGTTGCAAAAGCAGGGGAAAAAGCCAAGGAGGAAGACAAAACTTAGGGGGCAAGATATGAGGGACATGGCATGAATACTTAAAAAAATAAAAAAAAAAAAAAAAGAAAAAATCTTTCCCAAAGTCAAAGCCATCAAAATGCAGGCAGGCCATACGCCAGCAAGGGCAGGCACATGCAGCAAAGCTTGCCAAAATTGATCCCCACTGAAGGCCAAAACAGAAAAGAAGGACTTACAAACACACTGGAATGGAGACACCATCAAAGGAATTGCAATTGGAGGAGAAAAAAAGAAAATTTGGGAAATTTGATGACTCTTAGAAAGTGGCCTGGGGTTTTAGCAGGTGCAGTGAAAAGGACAAAAAGGTGCCAAAACTAAGCTCACAGATGTTGCAAAAGCAGGGGAAAAAGTCAAGGAGGAAGACATCTTAGGGGGCAAGATATGAAGGACATGGCATGAATACTTAAAACAAAAAAAAAAAAAAAAGAAAAAAATCTTTCCCAAAGTCAAAGCCATCAAAATGCAGGCAGGCCATACGCCACCAAGGGCAGGCACATGCAGCAAAGCTTGCCAAAATTGATCCCCACTGAAGGCCAAAACAGAAAAGAAGGACCTACAAACACGCTGGAAGTGAGATAACATCAAAGGAATTGAAATTGGAGGAGAAAAAAAGAAAATTTGGGAAATTTAATGACTCTAAGAAAATGGCCTGGGGTTTATATCAGGTGCAGTGCAAAGGACCAAAAGATGCCAAAACTAAGCTCACAGATGTTGCAAAAGCAGGGGAAAAACTCAAGGAGGAAGACGCAACAGGGGGCAAGATATGAGGTACATGGCATGAATACTTAAAAAAATAAAAAAAAAAAAAAAGAAAAAATCTTTCCCAAAGTCAAAGCCATCAAAATGCAGGCAGGCCATACGCCACCAAGGGCAGGCACATGCAGCAAAGCTTCCCAAAATTGATCCCCACTGAAGGCCAAAACAGAAAAAAGGACTTACAAACACACTGGAATGGAGACACCATCAAAGGAATTGCAATTGGAGGGGGAAAAATGAAAATTTGGGAAATTTAATGACTCTTAGAAAGTGGCCTGGGGTTTTAGCAGGTGCAGTGAAAAAGACCAAAACGTGCCAAAACTAAGCTCACAGATGTTGCAAAAGCAGGGGAAAAAGTCAAGGAGGAAGACATCTTAGGGGGCAAGATATGAAGGACATGGCATGAATACTTAAAACAAAAAAAAAAAAAAAAAGAAAAAAATCTTTCCCAAAGTCAAAGCCATCAAAATGCAGGCAGGCCATACGCCACCAAGGGCAGGCACATGCAGCAAAGCTTGCCAAAATTGATCCCCACTGAAGGCCAAAACAGAAAAGAAGGACTTAACAACACGCTGGAATGGAGGCACCATCAAAGGAATTGCAATTGGAGGAGAAAAAAAGAAAATTTGGGAAATTTAGTGACTCTAAGAAAATGGCCTGGGTTTATATCAGTTTCAGTGCAAAGGACCAAAAGATGCCAAAACTAAGCTCACAGATGTTGCAAAAGCAGGGGAAAAAGTCAAGGAGGAAGACACAACTTAGGGGGCAAGATATGAAGGACATGGCATGAATACTTAAAAGAAACAAAAAAAAAAAAATAGAAAAAATCTTTCCCAAAGTCAAAGCCATCAAAATGCAGGCAGGCCATACGCCACCAAGGGCAGGCACATGCAGCAAAGCTTGCCAAAATTGATCCCCACTGAAGGCCAAAACAGAAAAGAAGGACCTACAAACACGCTGGAAAGGAGACACCATCAAAGGAATTGCAATTGGAGGAGAAAAAAAGAAAATTTGGGAAATTTAGTGACTCTAAGAAAATGGCCTGGGTTTATATCAGGCGCAGTGCAAAGGACCAAAAGATGCCAAAACTAAGCTCACAGATGTTGCAAAAGCAGGGGAAAAAGTCAAGGAGGAAGACACAACTTAGGGGGCAAGATATGAGGGACATGGCATGAACACTTCAGAAAACAACCAAAAAAAGAAAAAAATCTTTCCCAAAGTCAAAGCCATCAAAAGGCATGGCCTGCCATCAAGTGCAGGGACATGCACCAAAGATTCCTCTATTGGTCCCCATTGAAATCGCAAGATTCCTTTTCCCTTCCCGAAAGGAAATGAAATTTCCTTTCGGGAAGGGAAAAGGAATCTTGCGAATCCCAAAAGAAAGGCTTACAAACACTCTGGAAAGGAGATAGGTTCAATTGAAATGCAATTGAAAAAAGCAGAAAATCGGGAATTTGAGTCTCTTCAAAAAATAGGCTGTGAGGAAATCAGCTGCATTGCAAAGGACCAAAAGGTGGCAAAACTAAGCTCACAGATGTTGCAAAAGCAGGGGAAAAAGTCAAGGAGGAAGACACAACTTAGGGGGCAAGATATGAGGGACATGGCATGAACACTTAAAACAAAAAAAAAAAAAAAAAGAAAAAATCTTTCCCAAAGTCAAAGCCATCAAAATGCAGGCAGGCCATACACCACCAAGGGCAGGCACATGCATCAAAACTTGCCAAAATTGATCCCCACTGAAGGCCAAAACAGAAAAGAAGGACTTGCAAACACGCTGGAATGGAGACAACATCAAAGGAATTGCAATTGGAGGAGAAAAAAAGAAAATTTGGGAAATTTATTGACTCTAAGAAAATGGCCCGGGGTTTTATCAGGTGCAGTGCAAAGGAACAAAAGGTGCCAAAACTAAGCTCACAGATGTTGCAAAATCAGGGGAAAAAGTCAAGGAGGAAGACACAATTTAGGGACCAAGACATGAGGGACATGGCATGAATACTTAAAACAAAAAAAAAAAAAAAAAAGAAAAAAATCTTTCCCAAAGTCAAAACCATCAAAATGTAGGCACGCCATAGGCCACCAAGGGCAGGCACATGCAGCAAAGCTTGCCAAAATTGATCCCCACTGAAGGCCAAAACAGAAAAGAAGGACTTACAAACACGCTGGAATGGAGACACCATCAAAGGAATTGCAATTGGAGCAGAAAAAATGAAAATTTGGGAAATTTAATGACTCTTAGAATGTGGCCTGGGGTTTTAGCAGGTGCAGTGCAAAGGCCTAAAAGATGCCAAAACTAAGCTCACCGATGTTGCAAAAGCAGGGGAAAAAGTCAAGGAGAAAGACACAAATTAAGGGGCAAGATATGAGGGACATGGCATGAACACTTCAGAAAACAACCAAAAAAAGAAAAAAATCTTTCCCAAAGTCAAAGCCATCAAAAGGCATGGCCTGCCATCAAGTGCAGGGACATGCACCAAAGATTCCTCTATTGGTCCCCATTGAAATCGCAAGACTCCTTTTCCCTTCCCGAAAGGGAATTTCATTTCCTTTCGGGAAGGGAAAAGGAATCTTGCGAATCCCAAAAGAAAGGCTTACAAAAACTCTGGAAAGGAGATAGGTTCAAATGAAATGCAATTGAAAAAAGCAGAAAATCGGGAATTTTAGTCTCTTCAAAAAATAGGCTGTGAGGAAATCAGCTGCAGTTCAAAGGACCAAAAGATGCCAAAACTAAGCTCACAGATGTTGCAAAAGCAGGGGAAAAAGTCAAGGAGGAAGACACAACTTAGGGGGCAAGATATGAGGGACATGGCATGAACACTTAAAACAAAAAAAAAAAAAAAAAGAAAAAATCTTTCCCAAAGTCAAAGCCATCAAAATGCAGGCAGGCCATACGCCACCAAGGGCAGGCACATGCAGCAAAGCTTGCCAAAACTGATCCCCACTGAAGGCCAAAACAGAAAAGAAGGACCTACAAACACGCTGGAAAGGAGTCAACATCAAAGGAATTGCAATTTGAGGAGAAAAAAAGAAAATTTTGGAAATTTAGTGACTCTAAGAAAATGGCCTGGGTTTATATGAGGTGTAGTGCAAAGCACCAAAAGATGCAAAAACTAAGCTCACAAATGTTGCAAAAGCGGGGGAAACAGTGAAGGAGGAAGACAGAATTTAGGGACCAAGACATGAGGTACATGGCATGAATACTTAAAACAAAAAAAAAAAAAAAAAAAGAAAAAAATCTTTCCCAAAGTCAAAACCATCAAAATGTAGGCACGCCATAGGCCAGCAAGTGCAGGCACATGCAGCAAAGCTTGCCAAAATTGATCCCCACTGAAGGCCAAAACAGAAAAGAAGGACTTACAAACATGCTGGAATGGAGACACCATCAAAGGAATTGCAATTGGAGCAGAAAAAATGAAAATTTGGGAAATTTAATGACTCTTAGAAAGTGGCCTGGGGTTTTAGCAGGTGCAGTGCAAAGGACCAAAAGATGCCAAAACTAAGCTCACCGATGTTGCAAAAGCAGGGGAAAAAGTCAAGGAGAAAGACACAAATTAAGGGGCAAGATATGAGGGACATGGCATGAACACTTCAGAAAACAACCAAAAAAAGAAAAAAATCTTTCCCAAAGTCAATACCATCAAAAGGCATGGCCTGCCATCAAGTGCAGGGACATGCACCAAAGATTCCTCTATTGGTCCCCATTGAAATCGCAAGATTCCTTTTCCCTTCCCGAAAGGAAATTTCATTTCCTTTCGGGAAGGGAAAAGGAATCTTGCGAATCCCAAAAGAAAGGCTTACAAACACTCTGGAAAGGAGATAGGTTCAATTGAAATGCAATTGAAAAAAGCAGAAAATCGGGAATTTGAGTCTCTTCAAAAAATAGGCTGTGAGGAAATCAGCTGCATTGCAAAGGACCAAAAGGTGACAAAACTAAGCTCACAGATGTTGCAAAAGCAGGGGAAAAAGCCAAGGAGGAAGACAAAACTTAGGGGGCAAGATATGAGGGACATGGCATGAATACTTAAAAAAATAAAAAAAAAAAAAAAAGAAAAAATCTTTCCCAAAGTCAAAGCCATCAAAATGCAGGCAGGCCATACGCCAGCAAGGGCAGGCACATGCAGCAAAGCTTGCCAAAATTGATCCCCACTGAAGGCCAAAACAGAAAAGAAGGACTTACAAACACACTGGAATTGAGACACCATCAAAGGAATTGCAATTGGAGGAGAAAAAAAGAAAATTTGGGAAATTTAATGACTCTTAGAAAGTGGCCTGGGGTTTTAGCAGGTGCAGTGAAAAGGACAAAAAGGTGCCAAAACTAAGCTCACAGATGTTGCAAAAGCAGGGGAAAAAGTCAAGGAGGAAGACATCTTAGGGGGCAAGATATGAAGGACATGGCATGAATTCTTAAAACAAAAAAAAAAAAAAAAAAGAAAAAAATCTTTCCCAAAGTCAAAGCCATCAAAATGCAGGCAGGCCATACGCCAGCAAGGGCAGGCACATGCAGCAAAGCTTGCCAAAATTGATCCCCACTGAAGGCCAAAACAGAAAAGAAGGACCTACAAACACGCTGGAAGTGAGATAACATCAAAGGAATTGAAATTGGAGGGGAAAAAAGAAAATTTGGGAAATTTAGTGACTCTAAGCAAATGGCCTGGGGTTTATATCAGGTGCAGTGCAAAGGACCAAAAGATGCCAAAACTAAGCTCACAGATGTTGCAAAAGCAGGGGAAAAAGTCAAGGAGGTAGACACAACAGGGGGCAAGATATGAGGACCATGGCATGAATACTTAAAATATTAAAAAAAAAAAAAAGAAAAAATCTTTCGTAAAGTCAAAGCCATCAAAATGCAGGCAGGCCATACCCCACCAAGGGCAGGCACATGCAGCAAAGCTTGCCAAAATTGATCCCCACTGAAGGCCAAAACAGAAAAGAAGGACCTACAAACACGCTGGAAAGGAGTCAACATCAAAGGAATTGCAATTGGAGGAGAAAAAAAGAAAATTTGGGAAATTTAATGACTCTAAGAAAATGGCCTGGGGTTTTTATCAGGTGCAGTGCAAAGGACCAAAAGATGCCAAAACTAAGCTCACAGATGTTGCAAAAGCAGGGGAAAAACTCAAGGAGGAAGACGCAACTTAGGGGGCAAGATATGAGGTACATGGCATGAATACTTAAAATAATAAAAAAAAAAAAAAAGAAAAAAATCTTTCCCAAAGTCAAAGCCATCAAAATGCAGGCAGGCCATACGCCACCAAGGGCAGGCACATGCAGCAAAGCTTGCCAAAATTGATCTCCACTGAAGGCCAAAACAGAAAAGAAGGAATTAACAACACGCTGGAATGGAGACACCATCAAAGGAATTGCAATTGGAGGAGAAAAAAGAAAATTTGGGAAATTTAGTGACTCTAAGCAAATGGCCTGGGTTTATATCAGGTGCAGTGCAAAGGACCAAAAGATGCCAAAACTAAGCTCACAGATGTTGCAAAAGCAGGGGAAAAAGTCAAGGAGGAAGACAGAACTTAAGGGGCAAGATATGAGGGACATGGCATGAACACTTCAGAAAACAACCAAAAAAATAAAAAAACCTTTCCCAAAGTCAAAGCCATCAAAAGGCATGGCCTGCCATCAAGTGCAGGGACATGCACCAAAGATTCCTCTATTGGTCCCCATTGAAATTGCAAGATTCCTTTTCCCTTCCGGAAAGGAAATTTCATTTCCTTTCGGGAAGGGAAAAGGAAGCTTGCGAATCCCAAAAGAAAGGCTTACAAACACTCTGGAAAGGAGATAGGTTCAATTGAAATGCAATTGAAAAAAGCAGAAAATCGGGAATTTGAGTCTCTTCAAAAAATAGGCTGTGAGGAAATCAGCTGCATTGCAAAGGACCAAAAGGTGCCAAAACTAAGCTCACAGATGTTGCAAAAGCAGGGGAAAAAGCCAAGGAGGAAGACACAACTTAGGGGGCAAGATATGAGGGACATGGCATGAATAATTAAAAAATTAAAAAAAAAAAAAAAAGAAAAAATCTTTCCCAAAGTCAAAGCCATCAAAATGCAGGCAGGCCATACGCCAGCAAGGGCAGGCACATGCAGCAAAGCTTGCCAAAATTGATACCCACTGAAGGCCAAAACAGAAAAGAAGGACTTACAAACACACTGGAATGGAGACACCATCAAAGGAATTGCAATTGGAGGAGAAAAAAAGAAAATTTGGGAAATTTAATGACTCTTAGAAAGTGGCCTGGGGTTTTAGCAGGTGCAGTGAAAAGGACCAAAAGGTGCCAAAACTAAGCTCACAGATGTTGCAAAAGCAGGGGAAAAAGCCAAGGAGGACGACAAAACTTAGGGGGCAAGATATGAGGGACATGGCATGAATACTTAAAAAAATAAAAAAAAAAAAAAAAGAAAAAATCTTTCCCAAAGTCAAAGCCATCAAAATGCAGGCAGGCCATACGCCACCAAGGGCAGGCACATGCAGCAAAGCTTGCCAAAATTGATCCCCACTGAAGGCCAAAACAGAAAAGAAGGACTTACAAACACACTGGAATGGAGACACCATCAAAGGAATTGCAATTGGAGGAGAAAAAAAGAAAATTTGGGAAATTTAATGACTCTTAGAAAGTGGCCTGGGGTTTTAGCAGGTGCAGTGAAAAGGACAAAAAGGTGCCAAAACTAAGCTCACAGATGTTGCAAAAGCAGGGGAAAAAGTCAAGGAGGAAGACATCTTAGGGGGCAAGATATGAAGGACATGGCATGAATACTTAAAACAAAAAAAAAAAAAAAAGAAAAAAATCTTTCCCAAAGTCAAAGCCATCAAAATGCAGGCAGGCCATACGCCAGCAAGGGCAGGCACATGCAGCAAAGTTTGCCAAAATTGATCCCCACTGAAGGCCAAAACAGAAAAGAAGGACCTACAAACACGCTGGAAGTGAGATAACATCAAAGGAATTGAAATTGGAGGAGAAAAAAAGAAAATTTGGGAAATTTAATGACTCTTAGAAAGTGGCCTGGGGTTTTAGCAGGTGCAGTGAAAAGGACAAAAAGGTGCCAAAACTAAGCTCACAGATGTTGCAAAAGCAGGGGAAAAAGTCAAGGAGGAAGACATCTTAGGGGGCAAGATATGAAGGACATGGCATGAATACTTAAAACAAAAAAAAAAAAAAAGAAAAAAATCTTTCCCAAAGTCAAAGCCATCAAAATGCAGGCAGGCCATACGCTACCAAGGGCAGGCACATGCAGCAAAGCTTGCCAAAATTGATCCCCACTGAAGGCCAAAACAGAAAAGAAGGACCTACAAACACGCTGGAAGTGAGATAACATCAAAGGATTTGAAATTGGAGGGGAAAAAAGAAAATTTGGGAAATTTAGTGAGTCTAAGCAAATGGCCTGGGTTCATATCAGGTGCAGTGCAAAGGACCAAAAGATGCCAAAACTAAGTTCACAGATGTTGCAAAAGCAGGGGAAAAAGTCAAGGAGGTAGACACAACAGGGGGCAAGATATGAGGACCATGGCATGAATACTTAAAATATTTAAAAAAAAAAAAAGAAAAAATCTTTCCCAAAGTCAAAGCCATCAAAATGCAGGCAGGCCATACGCCACCAAGGGCAGGCACATGCAGCAAAGCTTGCCAAAATTGATCCCCACTGAAGGCCAAAACAGAAAAGAAGGACCTACAAACACGCTGGAAAGGAGTCAACATCAAAGGAATTGCAATTGGAGGAGAAAAAAAGAAAATTTGGGAAATTTAATGACTCTAAGAAAATGGCCTGGGGTTTATATCAGGTGCAGTGCAAAGGACCAAAAGATGCCAAAACTAAGCTCACAGATGTTGCAAAAGCAGGGGAAAAACTCAAGGAGGAAGACGCAACAGGGGGCAAGATATGAGGTACATGGCATGAATACTTAAAATAATAAAAAAAAAAAAAAAGAAAAAATCTTTCCCGAAGTCAAAGCCATCAAAATGCAGGCAGGCCATACGCCAGCAAGGGCAGGCACATGCGCAAAGCTTGCCAAAATTGATCCCCACTGAAGGCCAAAACAGAAAAGAAGGACTTACAAACACACTGGAATGGAGACACCATCAAAGGAATTGCAATTGGAGGAGAAAAAAAGAAAATTTGGGAAATTTAATGACTCTTAGAATGTGGCCTGGGGTTTTAGCAGGTGCAGTGAAAAGGACAAAAAGGTGCCAAAACTAAGCTCACAGATGTTGCAAAAGCAGGGGAAAAAGTCAAGGAGGAAGACATCTTAGGGGGCAAGATATGAAGGACATGGCATGAATACTTAAAACAAAAAAAAAAAAAAAAAGAAAAAAATCTTTCCCAAAGTCAAAGCCATCAAAATGCAGGCAGGCCATACGCCACCAGGGCAGGCACATGCAGCAAAGCTTGCCAAAATTGATCCCCACTGAAGGCCAAAACAGAAAAGAAGGACCTACAAACACGCTGGAAGTGAGATAACATCAAAGGAATTGAAATTGGAGGAGAAAAAAGAAAATTTGGGAAATTTAGTGAGTCTAAGCAAATGGCCTGGGTTTATATCAGGTGCAGTGCAAAGGACCAAAAGATGCCAAAACTAAGCTCACAGATGTTGCAAAAGCAGGGGAAAAAGTCAAGGAGGAAGACAGAACTTAAGGGGCAAGATATGAGGGACATGGCATGAACACTTCAGAAAACAACCAAAAAAATAAAAAAACCTTTCCCAAAGTCAAAGCCATCAAAAGGCATGGCCTGCCATCAAGTGCAGGGACATGCACCAAAGATTCCTCTATTGGTCCCCATTGAAATTGCAAGATTCCTTTTCCCTTCCGGAAAGGAAATTTCATTTCCTTTCGGGAAGGGAAAAGGAAGCTTGCGAATCCCAAAAGAAAGGCTTACAAACACTCTGGAAAGGAGATAGGTTCAATTGAAATGCAATTGAAAAAAGCAGAAAATCGGGAATTTGAGTCTCTTCAAAAAATAGGCTGTGAGGAAATCAGCTGCATTGCAAAGGACCAAAAGGTGCCAAAACTAAGCTCACAGATGTTGCAAAAGCAGGGGAAAAAGCCAAGGAGGACGACAAAACTTAGGGGGCAAGATATGAGGGACATGGCATGAATACTTAAAAAAATAAAAAAAAAAAAAAAAAGAAAAAATCTTTCCCAAAGTCAAAGCCATCAAAATGCAGGCAGGCCGTACGCCAGCAAGGGCAGGCACATGCAGCAAAGCTTGCCAAAATTGATACCCACTGAAGGCCAAAACAGAAAAGAAGGACTTACAAACACACTGGAATGGAGACACCATCAAAGGAATTGCAATTGGAGGAGAAAAAAAGAAAATTTGGGAAATTTAATGACTCTTAGAAAGTGGCCTGGGGTTTTAGCAGGTGCAGTGAAAAGGACCAAAAGGTGCCAAAACTAAGCTCACAGATGTTGCAAAAGCAGGGGAAAAAGCCAAGGAGGACGACAAAACTTAGGGGGCAAGATATGAGGGACATGGCATGAATACTTAAAAAAATAAAAAAAAAAAAAAAAAGAAAAAATCTTTCCCAAAGTCAAAGCCATCAAAATGCAGGCAGGCCATACGCCACCAAGGGCAGGCACATGCAGCAAAGCTTGCCAAAATTGATCCCCACTGAAGGCCAAAACAGAAAAGAAGGACTTACAAACACACTGGAATGGAGACACCATCAAAGGAATTGCAATTGGAGGAGAAAAAAAGAAAATTTGGGAAATTTGATGACTCTTAGAAAGTGGCCTGGGGTTTTAGCAGGTGCAGTGAAAAGGACAAAAAGGTGCCAAAACTAAGCTCACAGATGTTGCAAAAGCAGGGGAAAAAGTCAAGGAGGAAGACATCTTAGGGGGCAAGATATGAAGGACATGGCATGAATACTTAAAACAAAAAAAAAAAAAAAAAGAAAAAAATCTTTCCCAAAGTCAAAGCCATCAAAATGCAGGCAGGCCATACGCCACCAAGGGCAGGCACATGCAGCAAAGCTTGCCAAAATTGATCCCCACTGAAGGCCAAAACAGAAAAGAAGGACCTACAAACACGCTGGAAAGGAGTCAACATCAAAGGAATTGCAATTGGAGGAGAAAAAAAGAAAATTTGGGAAATTTAATGACTCTAAGAAAATGGCCTGGGGTTTATATCAGGTGCAGTGCAAAGGACCAAAAGATGCCAAAACTAAGCTCACAGATGTTGCAAAAGCAGGGGAAAAACTCAAGGAGGAAGATGCAACAGGGGGCAAGATATGAGGTACATGGCATGAATATTTAAAATAATAAAAAAAAAAAAAAAGAAAAAATCTTTCCCAAAGTCAAAGCCATCAAAATGCAGGCAGGCCATACGCCACCAAGGGCAGGCACATGCAGCAAAGCTTGCCAAAATTGATCCCCACTGTAGGCCAAAACAGAAAAGAAGGACTTGCAAACACGCTGGAATGGAGACAACATCAAAGGAATTGCAATTGGAGGAGAAAAAAAGAAAATTTGGGAAATTTAGTGACTCTAAGAAAATGGCCTGGGTTTATATCAGTTTAAGTGCAAAGGACCAAAAGGTGCCAAAACTAAGCTCACAGATGTTGCAAAAGCAGGGGAAAAAGTCAAGGAGGAAGACACAACTTAGGGGGCAAGATATGAAGGACATGGCATGAATACTTAAAAGAAACAATAAAAAAAAAAATAGAAAAAATCTTTCCCAAAGTCAAAGCCATCAAAATGCAGGCAGGCCATACGCCAGCAAGGGCAGGCACATGCAGCAAAGCTTGCCAAAATTGATCCCCACTGAAGGCCAAAACAGAAAAGAAGGACCTACAAACACGCTGGAAATGAGACACCATCAAAGGAATTGCAATTGGAGGAGAAAAAAAGAAAATTTGGGAAATTTAGTGACTCTAAGAAAATGGCCTGGGTTTATATCAGGTGCAGTGCAAAGGACCAAAAGATGCCAAAACTAAGCTCACAGATGTTGCAAAAGCAGGGGAAAAAGTCAAGGAGGAAGACACAACTTAGGGGGCAAGATATGAGGGACATGGCATGAACACTTCAGAAAACAACCAAAAAAAGAAAAAAATCTTTTCCAAAGTCAAAGCCATCAAAAGGCATGGCCTGCCATCAAGTGCAGGGACATGCACCAAAGATTCCTCTATTGGTCCCCATTGAAATCGCAAGATTCCTTTTCCCTTCCCGAAAGGAAATTTCATGTTCATTTCGGGAAGGGAAAAGGAATCTTGCGAATCCCAAAAGAAAGGCTTACAAACACTCTGGAAAGGAGATAGGTTCAATTGAAATGCAATTGAAAAAAGCAGAAAATCGGGAATTTGAGTCTCTTCAAAAAATAGGCTGTGAGGAAATCAGCTGCATTGCAAAGGACCAAAAGATGCCAAAACTAAGCTCACAGATGTTGCAAAAGCAGGGGAAAAAGCCAAGGAGGAAGACAAAACTTAGGGGGCAAGATATGAGGGACATGGCATGAATACTTAAAATATTAAAAAAAAAAAAAGAAAAACTCTTTCCCAAAGTCAAAGCCATCAAAATGCAGGCAGGCCATACGCCAGCAAGGGCAGGCACATGCAGCAAAGCTTGCCAAAATTGATCCCCACTGAAGGCCAAAACAGAAAAGAAGGACTTACAAACACACTGGAATGGAGACACCATCAAAGGAATTGCAATTGGAGGAGAAAAAAAGAAAATTTTGGAAATTTATTGACTCTTAGAAAGTGGCCTGGGGTTTTAGCAGGTGCAGTGAAAAGGACAAAAAGGTGCCAAAACTAAGCTCACAGATGTTGCAAAAGCAGGGGAAAAAGTCAAGGAGGAAGACATCTTAGGGGGCAAGATATGAGGGACATGGCATGAATACTTAAAACAAAAAAAAAAAAAAAAAGAAAAAAATCTTTCCCAAAGTCAAAGCCATCAAAATGCAGGCAGGCCATACACCACCAAGGGCAGGCACATGCAGCAAAGCTTGCCAAAATTGATCCCCACTGACGGCCAAAACAGAAAAGAAGGACCTACAAACACGCTGGAAGTGAGATAACATCAAAGGAATTGAAATTGGAGGGGAAAAAATAAAATTTGGGAAATTTAGTGAGTCTAAGCAAATGGCCTGGGTTTATATCAGGTGCAGTGCAAAGGACCAAAAGATGCCAAAACTAAGCTCACAGATGTTGCAAAAGCAGGGGAAAAAGTCAAGGAGGAAGACACAACAGGGGGCAAGATATTTGGACCATGGCATGAATACTTAAAATATTAAAAAAAAAAAAAAAGAAAAAATCTTTCCCAAAGTCAAAGCCATCAAAATGCAGGCAGGCCATACGCCAGCAAGGGCAGGCACATGCAGCAAAGCTTGCCAAAATTGATCCCCACTGAAGGCCAAAACAGAAAAGAAGGACCTACAAACACGCTGGAAAGGAGTCAACATCAAAGGAATTGCAATTGGAGGAGAAAAAAAGAAAATTTGGGAAATTTAATGACTCTAAGAAAATGGCCTGGGGTTTATATCAGGTGCAGTGCAAAGGACCAAAAGATGCCAAAACTAAGCTCACAGATGTTGCAAAAGCAGGGGAAAAACTCAAGGAGGAAGACGCAACAGGGGGCAAGATATGAGGTACATGGCATGAATACTTAAAATAATAAAAAAAAAAAAAAAGAAAAAATCTTTCCCAAAGTCAAAGCCATCAAAATGCAGGCAGGCCATACGCCACCAAGGGCAGGCACATGCAGCAAAGCTTGCCAAAATTGATCCCCACTGAAGGCCAAAACAGAAAAGAAGGACTTAACAACACGCTGGAATGGAGACACCATCAAAGGAATTGCAATTGGAGGAGAAAAAAAGAAAATTTTGGAAATTTAGTGACTCTAAGAAATTGGCCTGGGTTTATATCAGTTTCAGGGCAAAGGACCAAAAGGTGGCAAAACTAAGCTCACAGATGTTGCAAAAGCAGGGGAAAAAGTCAAGGAGGAAGACACAACTTAGGGGGCAAGATATGAAGGACATGGCATGAATACTTAAAAGAAACAAAAAAAAAAAAAAAAGAAAAAATCTTTCCCAAAGTCAAAGCCATCAAAATGCAGGCAGGCCATACGCCACCAAGGGCAGGCACATGCAGTAAAGCTTGCCAAAATTGATACCCACTGAAGGCCAAAACAGAAAATAAGGACTTGCAAACATGCTGGAATGGAGACAACATCAAAGGAATTGCAATTGGAGGAGAAAAAAAGAAAATTTGGGAAATTTAGTGACTCTAAGAAAATGGCCTGGCTTTATATCAGGCGCAGTGCAAAGGACCAAAAGATGCCAAAACTAAGCTCACAGATGTTGCAAAAGCAGGGGAAAAAGTCAAGGAGGAAGACAGAACTTATGGGGCAAGATATGAGGGACATGGCATGAATACTTAAAACAAAAAAAAAAAAAAAAAAAAGAAAAAAATCTTTCCCAAAGTCAAAACCATTAAAATGTAGGCACGCCATAGGCCACCAAGGGCAGGCACATGCAGCAAAGCTTGCCAAAATTGATCCCCACTGAAGGCCAAAACAGAAAAGAAGGACTTACAAACACGCTGGAATGGAGACACCATCAAAGGAATTGCAATTGGAGCAGAAAAAATGAAAATTTGGGAAATTTAATGACTCTTAGAATGTGGCCTGGGGTTTTAGCAGGTGCAGTGCAAAGGACCAAAAGATGCCAAAACTAAGCTCACCGATGTTGCAAAAGCAGGGGAAAAAGTCAAGGAGGAAGACACAACTTTGGGGGCAAGATGTGAGGGACATGGCATGAACACTTCAGAAAACAACCAAAAAAAGAAAAAAATCTTTCCCAAAGTCAAAGCCATCAAAAGGCATGGCCTGCCATCAAGTGCAGGGACATGCACCAAAGATTCCTCTATTGGTCCCCATTGAAATCGCAAGATTCCTTTTCCCTTCCCGAAAGGAAATGAAATTTCCTTTCGGGAAGGGAAAAGGAATCTTGCGAATCCCAAAAGAAAGGCTTACAAACACTCTGGAAAGGAGATAGGTTCAATTGAAATGCAATTGAAAAAAGCAGAAAATCGGGAATTTTAGTCTCTACAAAAAATAGGCTGTGAGGAAATCAGCTGCATTGCAAAGGACCAAAAGATGCCAAAACTAAGCTCACAGATGTTGCAAAAGCAGGGGAAAAACTCAAGGAGGAAGACACAACTTAGGGGGCAAGATATGAGGGACATGGCATGAATACTTAAAATATTAAAAAAAAGAAAATGAAAAAATCTTTCCCAAAGTCAAAGCCATCAAAATGCAGCCAGACCATAAGCCACCAAGGGCAGGCACATGCAGCAAAGCTTGCCAAAATTGATCCCCACTGAAGGCCAAAACAGAAAAGAACGGCCTACAAACACGCTGGAAAGTAGTCAACATCAAAGGAATTGCAATTGGAGGAGAAAAAAAGAAAATTTGGGAAATTTAGTGACTCTAAGAATATGGCCTGGGTTTATATCAGGTGCAGTGCAAAGGACCAAAAGGTGCAAAAACTAAGCTCACAGATGTTGCAAAAGCAGGGGAAATAGTGAAGGAGGAAGACAAAACTTAGGGGGCAAGAAATGAGGAACATGGCATGAATACTTAAAATAATAAAAAAAGAAAAAAAAAGAAAAAATCTTTCCCAAAGTCAAAGCCATCAAAATGCAGGCAGGCCATACGCCAGCAAGTGCAGGCACATGCAGCAAAGCTTGCCAAAATTGATCCCCACTGAAGGCCAAAACAGAAAAGCAGGACTTGCAAACACGCTGGAATGGAGACAACATCAAAGGAATAGCAATTGGAGGAGAAAAAAAGAAAATTTTGGAAATTTAATGACTCTAAGAAAATGGCCCGGGGTTTTACCAGCTGCAGTGCAAAGGACCAAAAGGTGCCAAAACTAAGCTCACAGATGTTGCAAAAGCAAAAGAAAAAGTCAAGGAGGAAGACACAACTTAGGGGGCAAGATGTGAAGGACATGGCATGAATATTTAAAAAAAAAAAACAAAAAAAAAAATGAAACAATCTTTCCCAAAGTCAAAGCCATCAAAATGCAGGCAGGCCATAGGCCACCAAGGGCAGACACATGCAGCAAAGCTTGCCAAAACTGATCCCCACTGAAGGCCAAAACCGAAAACATGGACCTGCAAACACGCTGGAAAGGAATCAACATCAAAGAATTGCAATTGGAGGAGAAGAAAAGAAAATTTGGGATATTTAGTGACTCTAAGAAAATGGCCTGGGTTTATATCAGGTGCAGTGCAAAGGACCAAAAGATGCCAAAACTAAGCTCACAGATGTTGCAAAAGCAGGGGAAAAAGTCAAGGAGGAAGACACAACATAGGGGGCAAGATAGGAGGGACATAGCATGAATACTTCAAATAACAAAAAAAAAAAAAAGAAAAAATCTTTCCCAAAGTCAAAAGACATAAAAATGCAGGCAGGCCATACGCCAGCAACTGCAGTCAAATGGAGCAAAGCTTGCCAAAATTGATCCCCACTGAAGGCCAAAACAGAAAACATGGACCTACAAACACTCTGGAAAGGAGTCAACATCAAAGGAATTGCAATTGGAGGATAAAAAAAGAAAATTTTGGAAATTTAGTGACTCTAAGAAAATGGCCTGGGGTTTATATCAGGTGCAGTGCAAAGGACCAAAAGATGCCAAAACTAAGCTCACAGATGTTGCAAAAGCAGGGGAAAAAGTCAGGGAGGAAGACACAACTTAGGGGGCAAGATAGGAGGGACATGGCATGAATAGTTCAAATAATAAAAAAAAAAAAAAGAAAAATCTTTCCCAAAGTCAAAAGCCATAAAAATGCAGGCAGGCCATACGCCAGCAACTGCAGGCACATGGAGCAAAGCTTGCCAAAATTGATCCCCACTGAAGGCCAAAACAGAAAACATGGACCTACAAACACGCTGGAAAGGAGTCAACATCAAAGGAATTGCAATTGGAGGAGAAAAAAAGAAAATTTTGGAAATTTAGTGACTCTAAGAAAATGGCCTGGGTTTATATCAGGTGCAGTGCAAAGGACCAAATGTGCCAAAACTAAGCTCACAGATGTTTTAAAAGCAGGGGAAAAAGTCAAGGATGAAGACACAACTTAGGGGGCAAGATATGAGGGACATGGCATGGACACTTCAGAAAAAAACCAAAAACAGAAAAATCTTTCCAAAAGTCAAAGCCATCAAAATGCAGGCAGGCCATACGCCACCAAGGGCAGGCACATGCAGCAAAGCTTGCCAAAATTGATCCCCACTGAAGGCCAAAACAGAAAACCAGGACTTACAAACTTGCTGGAAAGGAGCCAACATCAAAGGAATTGCAATTGGAGGAGAAAAAAAGAAAATTTGGGAAATATAGTGACTCTAAGAAAATGGCCTGGGTTTATATCAGCTGCATTATAAAGCACCAAAAGGTGCCAAAACTAATTTCACAGATGTTGCAAAAGCAGGGGAAAAAGTCATGGAGGAAGACACAACTTAGGGGGCAAGATATGAGGGACATGGCATGAATACTTAAAACAAAAAAAAAAAAAAAGAAAAAATCTTTCCCAAAGTCAAAGCCATCAAAATGCAGGCAGGCCATATGCCAGCAAGGGCAGGCACATGCAGCAAAGCTTGCCAACATTGATCCCCACTGAAGGCCAAAACCGAAAAGAAGGACTTACAAACACGCTGGAATGGAGACACCATCAAAGGAATTGCAATTGGAGGAGAAAAAAAAAAATGGGAAATTTAATGACTCTAAGAAAATGGCCTGGGTTTATATCAGGTGCAGTGCAAAGGACCAAAAGATGCCAAAACTAAGCTCACAGATGTTGCAAAAGCAGGGGAAAAAGTCAAGGAAGAAGACACAACTTAGGGGGCAAGATATGAGGGACATGACATGAATACTTAAAATATTAAAAAAAAAAAAAGAAAAAATCTTTCCCAAAATCAAAGCCATCAAAATGCAGGCAGGCCATACGCCACCAAGGGCAGGCACATGCAGCAAAGCTTGCCAAAATTGATCCCCACTGAAGGCAAAACAGAAAAGAAGGACTTACAAACACGCTGGAAAGGAGTCAACCTCAAAGGAATTGCAATTGGAGGAGTAAAAAAGAACATTTGGGAAATTTAGTGACTCTAAGAAAATGGCCTGGGGTTTTATCAGGTGCAGTTCAAAGGACCAAAAGGTGCCAAAACTAAGTTCACAGATGTTGCAAAGCAGGGGAAAAAGTCAAGGAGGAAGACAGAACTTAGGGGGCAAGATATGAGGGACATGGCATGAATACTTAAAATAATAAAAAAAAAAAAAAGAAAAAATCTTTCCCAAAGTCAAAGCCATCAAAAGGCATGGCCTGCCATCAAGTGCACGGACATGCACCAAAGATTCCTCTATTGGTCCCCATTGAAATCACAAGATTCCTTTTCCCTTCCCGAAAGGAAATGAAATTTCCTTTCGGGAAGGGAAAAGGAATCTTGCGGATCCCATAAGAAAGGCTTACAAACACTCTGGAAAGGAGATAGGTTCAAATGAAATGCAATTGAAAAAAGCAGAAAATTGGGAATTTTAGTCTCTACAAAAAATAGGCTGTGAGGAAATCAGCTGCATTGCAAAGGACCAAAAGGTGCCAAAAGTAAGCTCACAGATGTTGCAAAAGCAGGGGAAAAAGTCAAGGAGGAAGACACAACTTAGGTGGCAAGATATGAGGGACATGGCATGAGTACTTAAAATATTAAAAAAAAAAAAAAAAGAAAAAATCTTTCCCAAAGTCAAAGCCATCAAAATGCAGGCAGGCCATACGCCAGCAAGTGCAGGCACATGCAGCAAATCTTGCCAAAGTGATCCCCACTGAAAGCCAAAACAGAAAAGAAAGACCTACAAACACGCTGGAATGGAGACAACATCAAAGGATTTGCAATTCGAGGAGGAAAAAAGGAAAATCAGGGAAATTACTGGCTCTAAAAAATGGCCTGGGTTTATATCAGGTGCATTGCAAAGGACCAAAAGGTGCCAAAACTAAGCTCACAGATGTTGCTATAGCAGGGGAAAAAGTCAAGGAGGAAGACACAACTTAGGGGGCAAGATATGAGGGACCTGGCATGAACACTTCAGAAAACAACCAAAAAAAGAAAAAAATCTTTCCCCAAGTCAAAGCCATCAAAAGGCATGGCCTGCCATCAAGTGCAGGGACATGCACCAAAGATTCCTCTATTGGTCCCCAATGAAATCACAAGATTCCTTTTCCCTTCCCGAAAGGAAATGAAATTTCCTTTCTGTAAGGGAAAAGGAATCTTGCGAATCCCAAAAGAAAGGCTTAAAAACACACTGGAAAGGAGATAGGTTCAAATGAAATGCAATTGAAAAAAGCAGGAAACCTGGAATTTTAGTCTCTTCAAAAAATAGGCTGTGAGGAAATCAGCTGCATTGCAAAGGACCAAAAGGTGCCAAAACTAAGCTCACAGATGTTGCAAAAGCAGGGGAAAAAGTCAAGGAGGAAGACACATCTTAGGGGGCAAGATATGAGGGACATGGCATGAATACTTAAAATAATAAAAAAAAATAAAAATGAAAAAATCTTTCCGAAAGTCAAAGCCATCAAAATGCAGGCAGGCCGTACGCCACCAAGGGCAGGCACATGCAGCAAAGCTTGCCAAAATTTATCCCCACTGAAGGCCAAAACAGAAAAGAAGGACCTACAAACACGCTGGAATGGAGACAACATCAAAGGAATTGCAATTGGAGGAGAAAAAAAGTAAATTTGGGAAATCTAATGACTCTAAGAAAATGGCCTGGGTTTATATCAGGTGCAGTGCAAAGGACCAAAAGGTGCCAAAACTAAGCTCACAGATGTTGCAAAAGCAGGGGAAAAAGTCAAGGAGGAAGACACAACTTAGGGGGCAAGATATGAGGGACATGGCATGAATACTTAAAATATTAAAAAAAAGAAAATGAAAAAATCTTTCCCAAAGTCAAAGCCATCAAAATGCAGCCAGACCATAAGCCACCAAGGGCAGGCACATGCAGCAAAGCTTGCCAAAATTGATCCCCACTGAAGGCCAAAACAGAAAAGAACGGCCTACAAACACGCTGGAAAGTAGTCAACATCAAAGGAATTGCAATTGGAGGAGAAAAAAAGAAAATTTGGGAAATTTAGTGACTCTAAGAATATGGCCTGGGTTTATATCAGGTGCAGTGCAAAGGACCAAAAGATGCAAAAACTAAGCTCACAGATGTTGCAAAAGCAGGGGAAATAGTGAAGGAGGAAGACAAAACTTAGGGGGCAAGAAATGAGGAACATGGCATGAATACTTAAAATAATAAAAAAAGAAAAAAAAAGAAAAAATCTTTCCCAAAGTCAAAGCCATCAAAATGCAGGCAGGCCATACGCCAGCAAGTGCAGGCACATGCAGCAAAGCTTGCCAAAATTGATCCCCACTGAAGGCCAAAACAGAAAAGAAGGACTTGCAAACACGCTGGAATGGAGACAACATCAAAGGAATTGCAATTGGAGGAGAAAAATGAAAATTTTGGAAATTTAGTGACTCTAAGAAAATGGCCCGGGGTTTTACCAGCTGCAGTGCAAAGGACCAAAAGGTGCCAAAACTAAGCTCACAGATGTTGCAAAAGCAAAAGAAAAAGTCAAGGAGGTAGACACAACTTAGGGGGCAAGATGTGAAGGACATGGCATGAATATTTAAAAAAAAAAAACAAAAAAAAAAATGAAACAATCGTTCCCAAAGTCAAAGCCATCAAAATGCAGGCAGGCCATACGCCACCAAGGGCAGACACATGCAGCAAAGCTTGCCAAAACTGATCCCCACTGAAGGCCAAAACCGAAAACATGGACCTGCAAACACGCTGGAAAGGAATCAACATCAAAGAATTGCAATTGGAGGAGAAGAAAAGAAAATTTGGGATATTTAGTGACTCTAAGAAAATGGCCTGGGTTTATATCAGGTGCAGTGCAAAGGACCAAAAGATGCCAAAACTAAGCTCACAGATGTTGCAAAAGCAGGGGAAAAAGTCAAGGAGGAAGACACAACATAGGGGGCAAGATAGGAGGGACATAGCATGAATACTTCAAATAACAAAAAAAAAAAAAAGAAAAAATCTTTCCCAAAGTCAAAAGACATAAAAATGCAGGCAGGCCATACGCCAGCAACTGCAGTCAAATGGAGCAAAGCTTGCCAAAATTGATCCCCACTGAAGGCCAAAACAGAAAACATGGACCTACAAACACGCTGGAAAGGAGTCAACATCAAAGGAATTGCAATTGGAGGAGAAAAAAAGAAAATTTTGGAAATTTAGTGACTCTAAGAAAATGGCCTGGGGTTTATATCAGGTGCAGTGCAAAGGACCAAAAGATGCCAAAACTAAGCTCACAGATGTTGCAAAAGCAGGGGAAAAAGTCAAGGAGGAAGACACAACTTAGGGGGCAAGATAGGAGGGACATGGCATGAATAGTTCAAATAATAAAAAAAAAAAAAAGAAAAATCTTTCCCAAAGTCAAAAGCCATAAAAATGCAGGCAGGCCATACGCCAGCAACTGCAGGCACATGGAGCAAAGCTTGCCAAAATTGATCCCCACTGAAGGCCAAAACAGAAAACATGGACCTACAAACACGCTGGAAAGGAGTCAACATCAAAGGAATTGCAATTGGAGGAGAAAAAAAGAAAATTTTGGAAATTTAGTGACTCTAAGAAAATGGCCTGGGTTTATATCAGGTGCAGTGCAAAGGACCAAATGTGCCAAAACTAAGCTCACAGATGTTTTAAAAGCAGGGGAAAAAGTCAAGGATGAAGACACAACTTAGGGGGCAAGATATGAGGGACATGGCATGGACACTTCAGAAAAAAACCAAAAACAGAAAAATCTTTCCAAAAGTCAAAGCCATCAAAATGCAGGCAGGCCATACGCCACCAAGGGCAGGCACATGCAGCAAAGCTTGCCAAAATTGATCCCCACTGAAGGCCAAAACAGAAAAGCAGGACTTACAAACTTGCTGGAAAGGAGTCAACATCAAAGGAATTGCAATTGGAGGAGAAAAAAAGAAAATTTGGGAAATATAGTGACTCTAAGAAAATGGCCTGGGTTTATATCAGCTGCATTATAAAGCACCAAAAGGTGCCAAAACTAAGCTCACAGATGTTGCAAAAGCAGGGGAAAAAGTCATGGAGGAAGACACAACTTAGGGGGCAAGATATGAGGGACATGGCATGAATACTTAAAACAAAAAAAAAAAAAAAAAAAGAAAAAATCTTTCCCAAAGTCAAAGCCATCAAAATGCAGGCAGGCCATACGCCAGCAAGGGCAGGCACATGCAGCAAAGCTTGCCAAAATTGATCCCCACTGAAGGCCAAAACAGAAAAGAAGGACCTACAAACATGCTGGAAACGTGTCAACATCAATGGAATTGCAATCGAAGGAGAAAAAAAGAAAATTTGGGAAATTTAGTGACTCTAAGAAAATGGCCTGGATATATATCAGGTGCATTTCAAAGGACCAAAAGATGCCAAATCTAAGCTCACCGATGTTGCAAAAGCAGGGGAAAATGTCAAGGAGGAAGACAAAACTTAGGGGGCAAGATATGAGGGACATGGCATGAACACTTCAGAAAACAACCAAAAAAAGAAAAAAATCTTTCCCAAAGTCAAAGCCATCAAAAGGCATGGCCTGCCATCAAGTGCAGGGACATGCACCAAAGATTCCTCTATTGGTCCCCATTGAAATCGCAAGATTCCTTTTCCCTTCCTGAAAGGAAATGAAATTTCCTTTCCGGAAGGGAAAAGGAATCTTGCGAATCCCAAAAGAAAGGTTTACAAACACTCTGGAAAGGAGATAGGTTCAAATAAAAGGCAATCGAAAAAAGCAGGAAACCTGGAATTTTGGTCTCTTCAAAAAATAGGCTGTGAGGAAATCAGCTGCATTGCAAAGGGCCAAAAGATGCCAAAACTAAGATCACAGATGTTGCAAAAGCAGGGGAAAAAGTCAAGGAGGAAGACACAACTTAGGGGGCAAGATATGAGGGACATGGCATGAATACTTAAAACAAAAAAAAAAAAAAAGAAAAAATCTTTCCCAAAGTCAAAGCCATCAAAATGCAGGCAGGCCATATGCCACCAAGGGCAGGCACATGCAGCAAAGCTTGCCAAAGTTGATCCCCACTGAAGGCCAAAACCGAAAAGAAGGACTTACAAACACGCTGGAATGGAGACACCATCAAAGGAATTGCAATTGGAGGAGAAAAAAAAAAATGGGAAATTTAATGACTCTAAGAAAATGGCCTGGGTTTATATCAGGTGCAGTGCAAAGGACCAAAAGATGCCAAAACTAATCTCACAGATGTTGCAAAAGCAGGGGAAAAAGTCAAGGAAGAAGACACAACTTAGGGGGCAAGATATGAGGGACATGACATGAATACTTAAAATATTAAAAAAAAAAAAAGAAAAAATCTTTCCCAAAATCAAAGCCATCAAAATGCAGGCAGGCCATACGCCACCAAGGGCAGGCACATGCAGCAAAGCTTGCCAAAATTGATCCCCACTGAAGGCAAAACAGAAAAGAAGGACTTACAAACACGCTGGAAAGGAGTCAACCTCAAAGGAATTGCAATTGGAGGAGTAAAAAAGAACATTTGGGAAATTTAGTGACTCTAAGAAAATGGCCTGGGGTTTTATCAGGTGCAGTTCAAAGGACCAAAAGGTGCCAAAACTAAGTTCACAGATGTTGCAAAAGCAGGGGAAAAAGTCAAGGAGGAAGACAGAACTTAGGGGGCAAGATATGAGGGACATGGCATGAATACTTAAAATAATAAAAAAAAAAAAAAGAAAAAATCTTTCCCAAAGTCAAAGCCATCAAAAGGCATGGCCTGCCATCAAGTGCACGGACATGCACCAAAGATTCCTCTATTGGTCCCCATTGAAATCACAAGATTCCTTTTCCCTTCCCGAAAGGAAATGAAATTTCCTTTCGGGAAGGGAAAAGGAATCTTGCGGATCCCATAAGAAAGGCTTACAAACACTCTGGAAAGGAGATAGGTTCAAATGAAATGCAATTGAAAAAAGCAGAAAATTGGGAATTTTAGTCTCTACAAAAAATAGGCTGTGAGGAAATCAGCTGCATTGCAAAGGACCAAAAGGTGCCAAAAGTAAGCTCACAGATGTTGCAAAAGCAGGGGAAAAAGTCAAGGAGGAAGACACAACTTAGGTGGCAAGATATGAGGGACATGGCATGAGTACTTAAAATATTAAAAAAAAAAAAAAAAGAAAAAACCTTTCCCAAAGTCAAAGCCATCAAAATGCAGGCAGGCCATACGCCAGCAAGTGCAGGCACATGCAGCAAATCTTGCCAAAGTGATCCCCACTGAAAGCCAAAACAGAAAAGAAAGACCTACAAACACGCTGGAATGGAGACAACATCAAAGGATTTGCAATTCGAGGAGGAAAAAAGGAAAATCAGGGAAATTACTGGCTCTAAAAAATGGCCTGGGTTTATATCAGGTGCATTGCAAAGGACCAAAAGGTGCCAAAACTAAGCTCACAGATGTTGTAATCGCAGGGGAAAAAGTCAAGGAGGAAGACACAACTTAGGGGGCAAGATATGAGGGACATGGCACGAATACTTAAAATATTAAAAAAATAAAAAAGAAAAAAACTTGCCCAAAGTCAAAGCCATCAAAATGCAGGCAGGCCATACGCCACCAAGGGCAGGCACATGCAGCAAAGCTTGCCAAAATTGATCCCCACTGAAGGCCAAAACAGAAAAGAAGGACTTAAAAACACGCTAGAATGGAGACACCATCAAAGGAATTGCAATTGGAGGAGAAAAAACGAAAATTTGGGAAATTTAATGGCCCTTAGAAAGTGGCGTGGGGTTTTAGGAGGTTCAGTGCAAAGGACCCAAAGGTGGCAAAACTAAGCTCACAGATGTTGCAAACACAGGGGAAAAAGTCAAGGAGGAAGACACAACTTAGGGGGCAAGATATGACGGATATGGCATGAATACTTAAAATATTAAAAAAATAAAAAAGGAAAAAATCTTTCCCAAAGTCAAAGCCATCAAAATGCAGGCAGGCCACATGCCACCAAGGGCAGGCACATGCAGCAAAGCTTGCCAAAATTGATCCCCACTGAAGGCCAAAAGAGAAAAGAAGGACCTACAAACACGCTGGAATGGAGACACCATCAAAGGAATTGCAATTGGAGGAGAAAAAAAGGAAATTTGGGAAACATAATGACTCTTAGAAAGTGGCCTGCGGTTTTAGGAGGTTCAGTGCAAAGGACCAAAAGATGCCAAAACTAAGCTCACAGATGTTGCAAAACAGGGGAAAAAGTCAAGGAGGAAGACACAACTTAGGGGGCAAGATATGAGGGACATGGCATGAATTCCTAAAATGATAAAAAAAAAAACAATAAAACAAAAAAAAAAAAAAAAAAATTCTTTCCGAAAGTCAAAGCCATCACAATGCAGGAAGGCCATACGCCACCAAGGGCAGGCACATGCAGCAAAGCTTGCCAAAATTGATCCCCACTGAAGGCCAAAACAGAAAAGAAGTACCTACAAACACGCTGGAAAGCAGTCAACCTCAAAGGAATTGCAATTGGAGGAGAAAAAATGAAAATTTGGGAAATTTAGTGACTCTAAGAAAATGGCCTGGGGTTTTATCAGGTGCAGTGCAAAGGACCAAAAGATGCCAAAACTAAGCTCACAGATGTTGCAAAAGCCGGGGAAAAAGTCAAGGAGGAAGACACAACTTAGGGGGCAAGATATGAGGGACATGGCATGAACACTTCAGAAAACAACCAAAAAAAGAAAAAAATCTTTCCCAAAGTCAAAGACATCAAAAGGCATGGCCTGCCATCAAGTGCAGGGACATGCACGAAAGATTCCTCTATTGGTCCCCATTGAAATCGCAAGATTCCTTTTCCCTTCCCGAAAGGAAATGAAATTTCCTTTCGGGAAGGGAAAAGGAATCTTGCAAATCCCAAAAGAAAGGCTTACAAACACTCTGGAAAGGAGATAGGTTCAAATGAAATGCAATTAAAAAAGCAGAAAATTGGGAATTTCAGTCTCTTCAAAAAATAGGCTGTGAGGAAATCAGCTGCACTGCAAAGGATCAAAAGATGCCAAAACTAAGCTCACAGATGTTGCAAAAGCAGGGGAAAAAGTCAAGGAGGAAGACACAACTTAGGGGGCAAGATATGAGGGACATGGCATGAACACTTCAGAAAACAATCAAAAAAAGAAAAAAATCTTTCCCAAAGTCAAAGCCATCAAAAGGCATGGCCTTCCATCAAGAGCAGGGACATGCACCAAAGATTCCTCTATTGGTCCCCATTGAAATCGCAAGATTCCTTTTCCCTTCCCGAAAGGAAATGAAATTTCCTTTCGGGAAGGGAAAAGGAATCTTGCGAATTCCACAAGAAAGGCTTACAAACACTCTGGGAAGGAGATAGGTTCAAATGAAATGCAATTGAAAAAAGCAGAAAATTGGGAATTTCAGTCTCTTCAAAAAATAGGCTGTGAGGAAATTAGCTGCACTGCAAAGGATCAAAAGATGCAAAAACTAAGCTCACAGATGTTGCAAACACAGGGGAAAAAGTCAAGGAGGAAGACACAACTTAGGGGGCAAGATATGAAGGACATGGCATGAATACTTAAAACAAACAAAAAAAAAAAATAGAAAAAATCTTTCCAAAAGTCAAAGCCATCAAAATGCAGGCAGGCCATACGCCAACAAGGGCAGGCACATGCAGCAAAGCTTGCCAAAATTGATCCCCACTGAAGGCCAAAACAGGAAATAAGGACCTACAAACACGCTGGAAAGGAGTCAACATCAAAGGAATAGCAATTGGAGGAGAAAAAAATAAAATTTGTGTAAGTATGTGATTCTAAGAAAATGGCCTGGGTTTATATCAGGTGCAGTGCAAAGGACCAAAAGATGCCAAACCTAAGCTCACAGATGTTGCAAAAGCAGGGGAAAAAGTCAAGGAGGAAGACACAACTTAGGGGGCAAGATATGAGGGACATGGCATGAACACTTCAGAAAACAACCAAAAAAAGAAAAAAATCTTTCCCAAAGTCAAAGCCATCAAAAGGCATGGCCTGCCATCAAGTGCAGGGACATGCACCAAAGATTCCTCTATTGGTCCCCATTGAAATCGCAAGATTCCTTTTCCCTTCCTGAAAGGAAATGAAATTTCCTTTCCGGAAGGGAAAAGGAATCTTGCGAATCCCAAAAGAAAGGTTTACAAACACTCTGGAAAGGAGATAGGTTCAAATAAAAGGCAATCGAAAAAAGCAGGAAACCTGGAATTTTGGTCTCTTCAAAAAATAGGCTGTGAGGAAATCAGCTGCATTGCAAAGGGCCAAAAGATGCCAAAACTAAGATCACAGATGTTGCAAAAGCAGGGGAAAAAGTCAAGGAGGAAGACACAACTTAGGGGGCAAGATATGAGGGACATGGCATGAATACTTAAAACAAAAAAAAAAAAAAAGAAAAAATCTTTCCCAAAGTCAAAGCCATCAAAATGCAGGCAGGCCATATGCCACCAAGGGCAGGCACATGCAGCAAAGCTTGCCAACATTGATCCCCACTGAAGGCCAAAACCGAAAAGAAGGACTTACAAACACGCTGGAATGGAGACACCATCAAAGGAATTGCAATTGGAGGAGAAAAAAAAAAATGGGAAATTTAATGACTCTAAGAAAATGGCCTGGGTTTATATCAGGTGCAGTGCAAAGGACCAAAAGATGCCAAAACTAATCTCACAGATGTTGCAAAAGCAGGGGAAAAAGTCAAGGAAGAAGACACAACTTAGGGGGCAAGATATGAGGGACATGACATGAATACTTAAAATATTAAAAAAAAAAAAAGAAAAAATCTTTCCCAAAATCAAAGCCATCAAAATGCAGGCAGGCCATACGCCACCAAGGGCAGGCACATGCAGCAAAGCTTGCCAAAATTGATCCCCACTGAAGGCAAAACAGAAAAGAAGGACTTACAAACACGCTGGAAAGGAGTCAACCTCAAAGGAATTGCAATTGGAGGAGTAAAAAAGAACATTTGGGAAATTTAGTGACTCTAAGAAAATGGCCTGGGGTTTTATCAGGTGCAGTTCAAAGGACCAAAAGGTGCCAAAACTAAGTTCACAGATGTTGCAAAAGCAGGGGAAAAAGTCAAGGAGGAAGACAGAACTTAGGGGGCAAGATATGAGGGACATGGCATGAATACTTAAAATAATAAAAAAAAAAAAAAGAAAAAATCTTTCCCAAAGTCAAAGCCATCAAAAGGCATGGCCTGCCATCAAGTGCACGGACATGCACCAAAGATTCCTCTATTGGTCCCCATTGAAATCACAAGATTCCTTTTCCCTTCCCGAAAGGAAATGAAATTTCCTTTCGGGAAGGGAAAAGGAATCTTGCGGATCCCATAAGAAAGGCTTACAAACACTCTGGAAAGGAGATAGGTTCAAATGAAATGCAATTGAAAAAAGCAGAAAATTGGGAATTTTAGTCTCTACAAAAAATAGGCTGTGAGGAAATCAGCTGCATTGCAAAGGACCAAAAGGTGCCAAAAGTAAGCTCACAGATGTTGCAAAAGCAGGGGAAAAAGTCAAGGAGGAAGACACAACTTAGGTGGCAAGATATGAGGGACATGGCATGAGTACTTAAAATATTAAAAAAAAAAAAAAAAGAAAAAACCTTTCCCAAAGTCAAAGCCATCAAAATGCAGGCAGGCCATACGCCAGCAAGTGCAGGCACATGCAGCAAATCTTGCCAAAGTGATCCCCACTGAAAGCCAAAACAGAAAAGAAAGACCTACAAACACGCTGGAATGGAGACAACATCAAAGGATTTGCAATTCGAGGAGGAAAAAAGGAAAATCAGGGAAATTACTGGCTCTAAAAAATGGCCTGGGTTTATATCAGGTGCATTGCAAAGGACCAAAAGGTGCCAAAACTAAGCTCACAGATGTTGTAATCGCAGGGGAAAAAGTCAAGGAGGAAGACACAACTTAGGGGGCAAGATATGAGGGACATGGCACGAATACTTAAAATATTAAAAAAATAAAAAAGAAAAAAACTTGCCCAAAGTCAAAGCCATCAAAATGCAGGCAGGCCATACGCCACCAAGGGCAGGCACATGCAGCAAAGCTTGCCAAAATTGATCCCCACTGAAGGCCAAAACAGAAAAGAAGGACTTAAAAACACGCTAGAATGGAGACACCATCAAAGGAATTGCAATTGGAGGAGAAAAAACGAAAATTTGGGAAATTTAATGGCCCTCAGAAAGTGGCGTGGGGTTTTAGGAGGTTCAGTGCAAAGGACCCAAAGGTGGCAAAACTAAGCTCACAGATGTTGCAAACACAGGGGAAAAAGTCAAGGAGGAAGACACAACTTAGGGGGCAAGATATGACGGATATGGCATGAATACTTAAAATATTAAAAAAATAAAAAAGGAAAAAATCTTTCCCAAAGTCAAAGCCATCAAAATGCAGGCAGGCCACATGCCACCAAGGGCAGGCACATGCAGCAAAGCTTGCCAAAATTGATCCCCACTGAAGGCCAAAAGAGAAAAGAAGGACCTACAAACACGCTGGAATGGAGACACCATCAAAGGAATTGCAATTGGAGGAGAAAAAAAGGAAATTTGGGAAACATAATGACTCTTAGAAAGTGGCCTGCGGTTTTAGGAGGTTCAGTGCAAAGGACCAAAAGATGCCAAAACTAAGCTCACAGATGTTGCAAAACAGGGGAAAAAGTCAAGGAGGAAGACACAACTTAGGGGGCAAGATATGAGGGACATGGCATGAATTCCTAAAATGATAAAAAAAAAAACAATAAAACAAAAAAAAAAAAAAAAATTCTTTCCGAAAGTCAAAGCCATCACAATGCAGGAAGGCCATACGCCACCAAGGGCAGGCACATGCAGCAAAGCTTGCCAAAATTGATCCCCACTGAAGGCCAAAACAGAAAAGAAGTACCTACAAACACGCTGGAAAGCAGTCAACATCAAAGGAATTGCAATTGGAGGAGAAAAAATGAAAATTTGGGAAATTTAGTGACTCTAAGAAAATGGCCTGGGGTTTTATCAGGTGCAGTGCAAAGGACCAAAAGATGCCAAAACTAAGCTCACAGATGTTGCAAAAGCCGGGGAAAAAGTCAAGGAGGAAGACACAACTTAGGGGGCAAGATATGAGGGACATGGCATGAACACTTCAGAAAACAACCAAAAAAAGAAAAAAATCTTTCCCAAAGTCAAAGACATCAAAAGGCATGGCCTGCCATCAAGTGCAGGGACATGCACGAAAGATTCCTCTATTGGTCCCCATTGAAATCGCAAGATTCCTTTTCCCTTCCCGAAAGGAAATGAAATTTCCTTTCGGGAAGGGAAAAGGAATCTTGCAAATCCCAAAAGAAAGGCTTACAAACACTCTGGAAAGGAGATAGGTTCAAATGAAATGCAATTAAAAAAGCAGAAAATTGGGAATTTCAGTCTCTTCAAAAAATAGGCTGTGAGGAAATCAGCTGCACTGCAAAGGATCAAAAGATGCCAAAACTAAGCTCACAGATGTTGCAAAAGCAGGGGAAAAAGTCAAGGAGGAAGACACAACTTAGGGGGCAAGATATGAGGGACATGGCATGAACACTTCAGAAAACAATCAAAAAAAGAAAAAAATCTTTCCCAAAGTCAAAGCCATCAAAAGGCATGGCCTTCCATCAAGAGCAGGGACATGCACCAAAGATTCCTCTATTGGTCCCCATTGAAATCGCAAGATTCCTTTTCCCTTCCCGAAAGGAAATGAAATTTCCTTTCGGGAAGGGAAAAGGAATCTTGCGAATTCCACAAGAAAGGCTTACAAACACTCTGGGAAGGAGATAGGTTCAAATGAAATGCAATTGAAAAAAGCAGAAAATTGGGAATTTCAGTCTCTTCAAAAAATAGGCTGTGAGGAAATTAGCTGCACTGCAAAGGATCAAAAGATGCAAAAACTAAGCTCACAGATGTTGCAAACACAGGGGAAAAAGTCAAGGAGGAAGACACAACTTAGGGGGCAAGATATGAAGGACATGGCATGAATACTTAAAACAAACAAAAAAAAAAAATAGAAAAAATCTTTCCAAAAGTCAAAGCCATCAAAATGCAGGCAGGCCATACGCCAACAAGGGCAGGCACATGCAGCAAAGCTTGCCAAAATTGATCCCCACTGAAGGCCAAAACAGGAAATAAGGACCTACAAACACGCTGGAAAGGAGTCAACATCAAAGGAATAGCAATTGGAGGAGAAAAAAATAAAATTTGTGTAAGTATGTGATTCTAAGAAAATGGCCTGGGTTTATATCAGGTGCAGTGCAAAGGACCAAAAGATGCCAAACCTAAGCTCACAGATGTTGCAAAAGCAGGGGAAAAAGTCAAGGAGGAAGACACAACTTAGGGGGCAAGATATGAGGGACATGGCATGAACACTTCAGAAAACAACCAAAAAAAGAAAAAAATCTTTCCCAAAGTCAAAGCCATCAAAAGGCATGGCCTGCCATCAAGTGCAGGGACATGCACCAAAGATTCCTCTATTGGTCCCCATTGAAATCGCAAGATTCCTTTTCCCTTCCTGAAAGGAAATGAAATTTCCTTTCCGGAAGGGAAAAGGAATCTTGCGAATCCCAAAAGAAAGGTTTACAAACACTCTGGAAAGGAGATAGGTTCAAATAAAAGGCAATCGAAAAAAGCAGGAAACCTGGAATTTTGGTCTCTTCAAAAAATAGGCTGTGAGGAAATCAGCTGCATTGCAAAGGGCCAAAAGATGCCAAAACTAAGATCACAGATGTTGCAAAAGCAGGGGAAAAAGTCAAGGAGGAAGACACAACTTAGGGGGCAAGATATGAGGGACATGGCATGAATACTTAAAACAAAAAAAAAAAAAAAGAAAAAATCTTTCCCAAAGTCAAAGCCATCAAAATGCAGGCAGGCCATATGCCACCAAGGGCAGGCACATGCAGCAAAGCTTGCCAACATTGATCCCCACTGAAGGCCAAAACCGAAAAGAAGGACTTACAAACACGCTGGAATGGAGACACCATCAAAGGAATTGCAATTGGAGGAGAAAAAAAAAAATGGGAAATTTAATGACTCTAAGAAAATGGCCTGGGTTTATATCAGGTGCAGTGCAAAGGACCAAAAGATGCCAAAACTAATCTCACAGATGTTGCAAAAGCAGGGGAAAAAGTCAAGGAAGAAGACACAACTTAGGGGGCAAGATATGAGGGACATGACATGAATACTTAAAATATTAAAAAAAAAAAAAGAAAAAATCTTTCCCAAAATCAAAGCCATCAAAATGCAGGCAGGCCATACGCCACCAAGGGCAGGCACATGCAGCAAAGCTTGCCAAAATTGATCCCCACTGAAGGCAAAACAGAAAAGAAGGACTTACAAACACGCTGGAAAGGAGTCAACCTCAAAGGAATTGCAATTGGAGGAGTAAAAAAGAACATTTGGGAAATTTAGTGACTCTAAGAAAATGGCCTGGGGTTTTATCAGGTGCAGTTCAAAGGACCAAAAGGTGCCAAAACTAAGTTCACAGATGTTGCAAAAGCAGGGGAAAAAGTCAAGGAGGAAGACAGAACTTAGGGGGCAAGATATGAGGGACATGGCATGAATACTTAAAATAATAAAAAAAAAAAAAAGAAAAAATCTTTCCCAAAGTCAAAGCCATCAAAAGGCATGGCCTGCCATCAAGTGCACGGACATGCACCAAAGATTCCTCTATTGGTCCCCATTGAAATCACAAGATTCCTTTTCCCTTCCCGAAAGGAAATGAAATTTCCTTTCGGGAAGGGAAAAGGAATCTTGCGGATCCCATAAGAAAGGCTTACAAACACTCTGGAAAGGAGATAGGTTCAAATGAAATGCAATTGAAAAAAGCAGAAAATTGGGAATTTTAGTCTCTACAAAAAATAGGCTGTGAGGAAATCAGCTGCATTGCAAAGGACCAAAAGGTGCCAAAAGTAAGCTCACAGATGTTGCAAAAGCAGGGGAAAAAGTCAAGGAGGAAGACACAACTTAGGTGGCAAGATATGAGGGACATGGCATGAGTACTTAAAATATTAAAAAAAAAAAAAAAAGAAAAAAACCTTTCCCAAAGTCAAAGCCATCAAAATGCAGGCAGGCCATACGCCAGCAAGTGCAGGCACATGCAGCAAATCTTGCCAAAGTGATCCCCACTGAAAGCCAAAACAGAAAAGAAAGACCTACAAACACGCTGGAATGGAGACAACATCAAAGGATTTGCAATTCGAGGAGGAAAAAAGGAAAATCAGGGAAATTACTGGCTCTAAAAAATGGCCTGGGTTTATATCAGGTGCATTGCAAAGGACCAAAAGGTGCCAAAACTAAGCTCACAGATGTTGTAATCGCAGGGGAAAAAGTCAAGGAGGAAGACACAACTTAGGGGGCAAGATATGAGGGACATGGCACGAATACTTAAAATATTAAAAAAATAAAAAAGAAAAAAACTTGCCCAAAGTCAAAGCCATCAAAATGCAGGCAGGCCATACGCCACCAAGGGCAGGCACATGCAGCAAAGCTTGCCAAAATTGATCCCCACTGAAGGCCAAAACAGAAAAGAAGGACTTAAAAACACGCTAGAATGGAGACACCATCAAAGGAATTGCAATTGGAGGAGAAAAAACGAAAATTTGGGAAATTTAATGGCCCTCAGAAAGTGGCGTGGGGTTTTAGGAGGTTCAGTGCAAAGGACCCAAAGGTGGCAAAACTAAGCTCACAGATGTTGCAAACACAGGGGAAAAAGTCAAGGAGGAAGACACAACTTAGGGGGCAAGATATGACGGATATGGCATGAATACTTAAAATATTAAAAAAATAAAAAAGGAAAAAATCTTTCCCAAAGTCAAAGCCATCAAAATGCAGGCAGGCCACATGCCACCAAGGGCAGGCACATGCAGCAAAGCTTGCCAAAATTGATCCCCACTGAAGGCCAAAAGAGAAAAGAAGGACCTACAAACACGCTGGAATGGAGACACCATCAAAGGAATTGCAATTGGAGGAGAAAAAAAGGAAATTTGGGAAACATAATGACTCTTAGAAAGTGGCCTGCGGTTTTAGGAGGTTCAGTGCAAAGGACCAAAAGATGCCAAAACTAAGCTCACAGATGTTGCAAAACAGGGGAAAAAGTCAAGGAGGAAGACACAACTTAGGGGGCAAGATATGAGGGACATGGCATGAATTCCTAAAATGATAAAAAAAAAAACAATAAAACAAAAAAAAAAAAAAAAATTCTTTCCGAAAGTCAAAGCCATCACAATGCAGGAAGGCCATACGCCACCAAGGGCAGGCACATGCAGCAAAGCTTGCCAAAATTGATCCCCACTGAAGGCCAAAACAGAAAAGAAGTACCTACAAACACGCTGGAAAGCAGTCAACATCAAAGGAATTGCAATTGGAGGAGAAAAAATGAAAATTTGGGAAATTTAGTGACTCTAAGAAAATGGCCTGGGGTTTTATCAGGTGCAGTGCAAAGGACCAAAAGATGCCAAAACTAAGCTCACAGATGTTGCAAAAGCCGGGGAAAAAGTCAAGGAGGAAGACACAACTTAGGGGGCAAGATATGAGGGACATGGCATGAACACTTCAGAAAACAACCAAAAAAAGAAAAAAATCTTTCCCAAAGTCAAAGACATCAAAAGGCATGGCCTGCCATCAAGTGCAGGGACATGCACGAAAGATTCCTCTATTGGTCCCCATTGAAATCGCAAGATTCCTTTTCCCTTCCCGAAAGGAAATGAAATTTCCTTTCGGGAAGGGAAAAGGAATCTTGCAAATCCCAAAAGAAAGGCTTACAAACACTCTGGAAAGGAGATAGGTTCAAATGAAATGCAATTAAAAAAGCAGAAAATTGGGAATTTCAGTCTCTTCAAAAAATAGGCTGTGAGGAAATCAGCTGCACTGCAAAGGATCAAAAGATGCCAAAACTAAGCTCACAGATGTTGCAAAAGCAGGGGAAAAAGTCAAGGAGGAAGACACAACTTAGGGGGCAAGATATGAGGGACATGGCATGAACACTTCAGAAAACAATCAAAAAAAGAAAAAAATCTTTCCCAAAGTCAAAGCCATCAAAAGGCATGGCCTTCCATCAAGAGCAGGGACATGCACCAAAGATTCCTCTATTGGTCCCCATTGAAATCGCAAGATTCCTTTTCCCTTCCCGAAAGGAAATGAAATTTCCTTTCGGGAAGGGAAAAGGAATCTTGCGAATTCCACAAGAAAGGCTTACAAACACTCTGGGAAGGAGATAGGTTCAAATGAAATGCAATTGAAAAAAGCAGAAAATTGGGAATTTCAGTCTCTTCAAAAAATAGGCTGTGAGGAAATTAGCTGCACTGCAAAGGATCAAAAGATGCAAAAACTAAGCTCACAGATGTTGCAAACACAGGGGAAAAAGTCAAGGAGGAAGACACAACTTAGGGGGCAAGATATGAAGGACATGGCATGAATACTTAAAACAAACAAAAAAAAAAAATAGAAAAAATCTTTCCAAAAGTCAAAGCCATCAAAATGCAGGCAGGCCATACGCCAACAAGGGCAGGCACATGCAGCAAAGCTTGCCAAAATTGATCCCCACTGAAGGCCAAAACAGGAAATAAGGACCTACAAACACGCTGGAAAGGAGTCAACATCAAAGGAATAGCAATTGGAGGAGAAAAAAATAAAATTTGTGTAAGTATGTGATTCTAAGAAAATGGCCTGGGTTTATATCAGGTGCAGTGCAAAGGACCAAAAGATGCAAAAACTAAGCTCACAGATGTTGCAAAAGCAGGGGAAAAAGTCAAGGAGGAAGACAAAACTTAGGGGGCAAGATATGAGGGACATGGCATGAACACTTCAGAAAACAACCAAAAAAAGAAAAAAATCTTTCCCAAAGTCAAAAACATCAAAAGGCATGGCCTGCCATCAAGTGCAGGGACATGCACCAAAGATTCCTCTATTGGTCCCCATTGAAATCGCAAGATTCCTTTTCCCTTCCCGAAAGGAAATGAAATTTCCTTTCGGGAAGGGAAAAGGAATATTGCAAATCCCAAAAGAAAGGTTTACAAACACTCTGGAAAGGATATAGGTTCAAATGAAATGCAATTGAAAAAAGCAGAAAATTGGGAATTTTAGTCTATTCAAAAAATAGGCTGTGAGGAAATCAGCTGCATTGCAAAGGACCAAAAGGTGGCAAAACTAAGCTCACAGATGTTGCAAAAGCAGGGGGAAAAGTCAAGGAGGAAGACACAACTTAGGGGGCAAGATATGAGGGACATGGCATGAATACTTAAAATGATAAAAAAAAAAAAAAGAAAAAATCTTTCCCAAGTCAAAGCCATCAAAATGCAGGCAGGCCATACGCCAGCAAGGGCAGGCACATGCAGCAAAGCTTGCCAAAATTGATCCCCACTGAAGGCCAAAACAGAAAATAAGGACCTACAAACACGCTGGAAAGGAGTCAACATCAAAGGAATTGCAATTGGAGGAGAAAAAAAGAAAATTTGTGTAAGTTAGTGATTCTAAGAAAATGGCCTGGGTTTATATCAGCTGCATTGCAAAGGACCAAAAGGTGGCAAAACTAAGCTCACAGATGTTGCAAAAGCAGGGGAAAAAGTCAAGGAGGAAGACACAACTTAGGGGGCAAGATATGAGGGACATGGCATGAACACTTCGGAAAACAACCAAAAAAAGAAAAAAATCTTTCCCAAAGTCAAAGCCATCAAAAGGCATGGCCTGCCATCAAGTGCAGGGACATGCACCAAAGATTCCTCTATTGGTCCCCATTGAAATCGCAAGATTCCTTTTCCCTTCCCGAAAGGAAATGAAATTTCCTTTCGGGAAGGGAAAAGGAATCTTGCGAATCCCAAAAGAAAGGCTTACAAACACTCTGGAAAGGAGATAGGTTCAAATGAAATGCAATTGAAAAAGCAGAAAATCGGGAATTTTAGACTCTTCAAAAAATAGGCTGTGAGGAAATCAGCTGCGTTGCAAAGGACCAAAAGGTGCCAAAACTAAGCTCACAGATGTTGCAAAAGCAGGGGAAAAAGTCAAGGAGAAGACACAACTTAGGGGGCAAGATATGAGGGACATGGCATGAATACTTAAAATGATAAAAAAAAAAAAGAAAAAAATCTTTCCCAAGTCAAAGCCATCAAAATGCAGGCAGGCCATATGCCACCAAGGGCAGGCACATGCAGCAAAGCTTGCCAAAATTGATCCCCACTGAAGGCCAAAACAGGAAAGAAGGACTTGCAAACACGCTGGAATGGAGATACCATCAAAGGAATTGCAATTGGAGGAGAAAAAAAGAAAATTTGGGTAAGTTAGTGACTCTAAGAAAATGGCCTGGGTTTATATCAGGTGCAGTGCAAAGGACCAAAAGATGCCAAAACTAAGCTCACAGATGTTGCAAAAGCAGGGGAAAAAGTCAAGGAGGAAGACACAACATAGGGGGCAAGATAGGAGGGACATAGCATGAATACTTCAAATAACAAAAAAAAAAAAAAGAAAAAATCTTTCCCAAAGTCAAAAGACATAAAAATGCAGGCAGGCCATACGCCAGCAACTGCAGTCAAATGGAGCAAAGCTTGCCAAAATTGATCCCCACTGAAGGCCAAAACAGAAAACATGGACCTACAAACACGCTGGAAAGGAGTCAACATCAAAGGAATTGCAATTGGAGGAGAAAAAAAGAAAATTTTGGAAATTTAGTGACTCTAAGAAAATGGCCTGGGGTTTATATCAGGTGCAGTGCAAAGGACCAAAAGATGCCAAAACTAAGCTCACAGATGTTGCAAAAGCAGGGGAAAAAGTCAAGGAGGAAGACACAACTTAGGGGGCAAGATAGGAGGGACATGGCATGAATAGTTCAAATAATAAAAAAAAAAAAAAGAAAAATCTTTCCCAAAGTCAAAAGCCATAAAAATGCAGGCAGGCCATACGCCAGCAACTGCAGGCACATGGAGCAAAGCTTGCCAAAATTGATCCCCACTGAAGGCCAAAACAGAAAACATGGACCTACAAACACGCTGGAAAGGAGTCAACATCAAAGGAATTGCAATTGGAGGAGAAAAAAAGAAAATTTTGGAAATTTAGTGACTCTAAGAAAATGGCCTGGGTTTATATCAGGTGCAGTGCAAAGGACCAAATGTGCCAAAACTAAGCTCACAGATGTTTTAAAAGCAGGGGAAAAAGTCAAGGATGAAGACACAACTTAGGGGGCAAGATATGAGGGACATGGCATGGACACTTCAGAAAAAAACCAAAAACAGAAAAATCTTTCCAAAAGTCAAAGCCATCAAAATGCAGGCAGGCCATACGCCACCAAGGGCAGGCACATGCAGCAAAGCTTGCCAAAATTGATCCCCACTGAAGGCCAAAACAGAAAAGCAGGACTTACAAACTTGCTGGAAAGGAGTCAACATCAAAGGAATTGCAATTGGAGGAGAAAAAAAGAAAATTTGGGAAATATAGTGACTCTAAGAAAATGGCCTGGGTTTATATCAGCTGCATTATAAAGCACCAAAAGGTGCCAAAACTAAGCTCACAGATGTTGCAAAAGCAGGGGAAAAAGTCATGGAGGAAGACACAACTTAGGGGGCAAGATATGAGGGACATGGCATGAATACTTAAAACAAAAAAAAAAAAAAAAGAAAAAATCTTTCCCAAAGTCAAAGCCATCAAAATGCAGGCAGGCCATATGCCAGCAAGGGCAGGCACATGCAGCAAAGCTTGCCAACATTGATCCCCACTGAAGGCCAAAACCGAAAAGAAGGACTTACAAACACGCTGGAATGGAGACACCATCAAAGGAATTGCAATTGGAGGAGAAAAAAAAAAATGGGAAATTTAATGACTCTAAGAAAATGGCCTGGGTTTATATCAGGTGCAGTGCAAAGGACCAAAAGATGCCAAAACTAATCTCACAGATGTTGCAAAAGCAGGGGAAAAAGTCAAGGAAGAAGACACAACTTAGGGGGCAAGATATGAGGGACATGACATGAATACTTAAAATATTAAAAAAAAAAAAAGAAAAAATCTTTCCCAAAATCAAAGCCATCAAAATGCAGGCAGGCCATACGCCACCAAGGGCAGGCACATGCAGCAAAGCTTGCCAAAATTGATCCCCACTGAAGGCAAAACAGAAAAGAAGGACTTACAAACACGCTTAAAGGAGTCAACCTCAAAGGAATTGCAATTGGAGGAGTAAAAAAGAACATTTGGGAAATTTAGTGACTCTAAGAAAATGGCCTGGGGTTTTATCAGGTGCAGTTCAAAGGACCAAAAGGTGCCAAAACTAAGTTCACAGATGTTGCAAAGCAGGGGAAAAAGTCAAGGAGGAAGACAGAACTTAGGGGGCAAGATATGAGGGACATGGCATGAATACTTAAAATAATAAAAAAAAAAAAAAGAAAAAATCTTTCCCAAAGTCAAAGCCATCAAAAGGCATGGCCTGCCATCAAGTGCACGGACATGCACCAAAGATTCCTCTATTGGTCCCCATTGAAATCACAAGATTCCTTTTCCCTTCCCGAAAGGAAATGAAATTTCCTTTCGGGAAGGGAAAAGGAATCTTGCGGATCCCATAAGAAAGGCTTACAAACACTCTGGAAAGGAGATAGGTTCAAATGAAATGCAATTGAAAAAAGCAGAAAATTGGGAATTTTAGTCTCTACAAAAAATAGGCTGTGAGGAAATCAGCTGCATTGCAAAGGACCAAAAGGTGCCAAAAGTAAGCTCACAGATGTTGCAAAAGCAGGGGAAAAAGTCAAGGAGGAAGACACAACTTAGGTGGCAAGATATGAGGGACATGGCATGAGTACTTAAAATATTAAAAAAAAAAAAAAAAGAAAAAATCTTTCCCAAAGTCAAAGCCATCAAAATGCAGGCAGGCCATACGCCAGCAAGTGCAGGCACATGCAGCAAATCTTGCCAAAGTGATCCCCACTGAAAGCCAAAACAGAAAAGAAAGACCTACAAACACGCTGGAATGGAGACAACATCAAAGGATTTGCAATTCGAGGAGGAAAAAAGGAAAATCAGGGAAATTACTGGCTCTAAAAAATGGCCTGGGTTTATATCAGGTGCATTGCAAAGGACCAAAAGGTGCCAAAACTAAGCTCACAGATGTTGCTATAGCAGGGGAAAAAGTCAAGGAGGAAGACACAACTTAGGGGGCAAGATATGAGGGACCTGGCATGAACACTTCAGAAAACAACCAAAAAAAGAAAAAAATCTTTCCCCAAGTCAAAGCCATCAAAAGGCATGGCCTGCCATCAAGTGCAGGGACATGCACCAAAGATTCCTCTATTGGTCCCCAATGAAATCACAAGATTCCTTTTCCCTTCCCGAAAGGAAATGAAATTTCCTTTCTGTAAGGGAAAAGGAATCTTGCGAATCCCAAAAGAAAGGCTTAAAAACACACTGGAAAGGAGATAGGTTCAAATGAAATGCAATTGAAAAAAGCAGGAAACCTGGAATTTTAGTCTCTTCAAAAAATAGGCTGTGAGGAAATCAGCTGCATTGCAAAGGACCAAAAGGTGCCAAAACTAAGCTCACAGATGTTGCAAAAGCAGGGGAAAAAGTCAAGGAGGAAGACACATCTTAGGGGGCAAGATATGAGGGACATGGCATGAATACTTAAAATAATAAAAAAAAATAAAAATGAAAAAATCTTTCCCAAAGTCAAAGCCATCAAAATGCAGGCAGGCCGTACGCCACCAAGGGCAGGCACATGCAGCAAAGCTTGCCAAAATTTATCCCCACTGAAGGCCAAAACAGAAAAGAAGGACCTACAAACACGCTGGAATGGAGACAACATCAAAGGAATTGCAATTGGAGGAGAAAAAAAGTAAATTTGGGAAATCTAATGACTCTAAGAAAATGGCCTGGGTTTATATCAGGTGCAGTGCAAAGGACCAAAAGGTGCCAAAACTAAGCTCACAGATGTTGCAAAAGCAGGGGAAAAAGTCAAGGAGGAAGACAGAACTTAGGGGGCAAGATATGAGGGACATGGCATGAATACTTAAAATATTAAAAAAAAGAAAATGAAAAAATCTTTCCCAAAGTCAAAGCCATCAAAATGCAGCCAGACCATAAGCCACCAAGGGCAGGCACATGCAGCAAAGCTTGCCAAAATTGATCCCCACTGAAGGCCAAAACAGAAAAGAACGGCCTACAAACACGCTGGAAAGTAGTCAACATCAAAGGAATTGCAATTGGAGGAGAAAAAAAGAAAATTTGGGAAATTTAGTGACTCTAAGAATATGGCCTGGGTTTATATCAGGTGCAGTGCAAAGGACCAAAAGATGCAAAAACTAAGCTCACAGATGTTGCAAAAGCAGGGGAAATAGTGAAGGAGGAAGACACAACATAGGGGGCAAGATAGGAGGGACATAGCATGAATACTTCAAATAACAAAAAAAAAAAAAAGAAAAAATCTTTCCCAAAGTCAAAAGACATAAAAATGCAGGCAGGCCATACGCCAGCAACTGCAGTCAAATGGAGCAAAGCTTGCCAAAATTGATCCCCACTGAAGGCCAAAACAGAAAACATGGACCTACAAACACGCTGGAAAGGAGTCAACATCAAAGGAATTGCAATTGGAGGAGAAAAAAAGAAAATTTTGGAAATTTAGTGACTCTAAGAAAATGGCCTGGGGTTTATATCAGGTGCAGTGCAAAGGACCAAAAGATGCCAAAACTAAGCTCACAGATGTTGCAAAAGCAGGGGAAAAAGTCAAGGAGGAAGACACAACTTAGGGGGCAAGATAGGAGGGACATGGCATGAATAGTTCAAATAATAAAAAAAAAAAAAAGAAAAATCTTTCCCAAAGTCAAAAGCCATAAAAATGCAGGCAGGCCATACGCCAGCAACTGCAGGCACATGGAGCAAAGCTTGCCAAAATTGATCCCCACTGAAGGCCAAAACAGAAAACATGGACCTACAAACACGCTGGAAAGGAGTCAACATCAAAGGAATTGCAATTGGAGGAGAAAAAAAGAAAATTTTGGAAATTTAGTGACTCTAAGAAAATGGCCTGGGTTTATATCAGGTGCAGTGCAAAGGACCAAATGTGCCAAAACTAAGCTCACAGATGTTTTAAAAGCAGGGGAAAAAGTCAAGGATGAAGACACAACTTAGGGGGAAGATATGAGGGACATGGCATGGACACTTCAGAAAAAAACCAAAAACAGAAAAATCTTTCCAAAAGTCAAAGCCATCAAAATGCAGGCAGGCCATACGCCACCAAGGGCAGGCACATGCAGCAAAGCTTGCCAAAATTGATCCCCACTGAAGGCCAAAACAGAAAAGCAGGACTTACAAACTTGCTGGAAAGGAGTCAACATCAAAGGAATTGCAATTGGAGGAGAAAAAAAGAAAATTTGGGAAATATAGTGACTCTAAGAAAATGGCCTGGGTTTATATCAGCTGCATTATAAAGCACCAAAAGGTGCCAAAACTAAGCTCACAGATGTTGCAAAAGCAGGGGAAAAAGTCATGGAGGAAGACACAACTTAGGGGGCAAGATATGAGGGACATGGCATGAATACTTAAAACAAAAAAAAAAAAAAAAAAAAGAAAAAATCTTTCCCAAAGTCAAAGCCATCAAAATGCAGGCAGGCCATACGCCAGCAAGGGCAGGCACATGCAGCAAAGCTTGCCAAAATTGATCCCCACTGAAGGCCAAAACAGAAAAGAAGGACCTACAAACATGCTGGAAACGTGTCAACATCAATGGAATTGCAATCGAAGGAGAAAAAAAGAAAATTTGGGAAATTTAGTGACTCTAAGAAAATGGCCTGGATTTATATCAGGTGCATTTCAAAGGACCAAAAGATGCCAAATCTAAGCTCACCGATGTTGCAAAAGCAGGGGAAAATGTCAAGGAGGAAGACAAAACTTAGGGGGCAAGATATGAGGGACATGGCATGAATACTTAAAATATTAAAAAAAAATAAAAATGAAAAAATCTTTCCCAAAGTTAAAGCCATCAAAATGCAGGCAGGCCATACGCCACCAAGGGCAGGCACATGCAGCAAAGCTTGCCAAAATTGATCCCCACTGAAGGCCAAAACAGAAAAGATGGACTTACAAACACGCTGGAATGGAGACACCATGAAAGGAATTGCAATTGAAGGAGAAAAAAAGAAAATTTGGGAAATTTAATGACTCTTAGTAAGTGGCCTGGGTTTATATCAGGTGCAGTGCAAAGGACCAAAATGTGCCAAAACTGAGCTCACAAATGTTGCAAAAGCAGGGGAAAAAGTCAAGGAGGAAGACACAACTTAGGGGGCAAGATATGAGGGACATGGCATGAACACTTCAGAAAACAACCAAAAAAAGAAAAAAATCTTTCCCAAAGTCAAAGCCATCAAAATGCAGGCAGGCCATAAGCCACCAAAGACTGGCACATGCAGCAAAGCTTGCCAACATTGATCCCCACTGAAGGCCAAAACAGAAAAGAAGGACTTACAAACACGCTGGAAAGGAGTCAACATCAAAGGAATTGCAATTGGAGGAGAAAAAAAGAAAATTTTGGAAATTTATTGACTCTAAGAAAATGGCCTGGGTTTATATCAGGTGCAGTGCAAAGGACCAAAAGGTGCCAAAACTAAGCTCAGAGATGTTGCAAAAGCAGGGGGAAAAAGTCAAGGAGGAAGACACAACTTAGGGGGCAAGATATGAGGGACATGGCATGAACACTTCAGAAAACAACCAAAAAAAGAAAAAAATCTTTCCCCAAAGTCAAAGCCATCAAAAGGCATGGGCCTGCCATCAAGTGCAGGGACATGCAGCAAAGATTCCTCTATTGGTCCCCATTGAAATCGCAAGATTCCTTTTCCCTTCCCGAAAGGAAATGAAATTTCCTTTCGGGAAGGGAAAAGGAATCTTGCGAATCCCAAAAGAAAGGCTTACAAACACTCTGGAAAGGAGATAGGTTCAAATGAAATGCAACTGAAAAAAGCAGAAAATCGGGAATTTTAGTCTCTTCAAAAAATAGGCTGTGAGGAAATCAGCTGCATTGCAAAGGACCAAAAGGTGCAAAAAGTAAGCTCACAGATGTTGCAAAAGCAGGGGAAAAAGTCAAGGAGGAAGACACAACTTAGGGGGCAAGATATGAGGGACATGGCACGAATAATTAAAATAAAAAAAACAAAGAAAAAATCTTTCCCAAAGTCAAAGCCATCAAAATGCAGGCAGGCCATACGCCACCAAGGGCAGGCACATGCAGCAAAGCTTGCCAAAATTGATCCCCACTGAAGGCCAAAACAGAAAAGAAGGACCTACAAACACGCTGGAATGGAGACAACATCAAAGGAATTGGCAATTGGAGGAGAAAAAAAGTAAATTTGGGAAATCTAATGACTCTAAGAAAATGGCCTGGGTTTATATCAGGTGCAGTGCAAAGGACCAAAAGGTGCCAAAACTAAGCTCACAGATGTTGCAAAAGCAGGGGAAAAAGTCAAGGAGGAAGACACAACTTAGGGGGCAAGATATGAGGGACATGGCATGAATACTTAAAATATTAAAAAAAAGAAAATGAAAAAATCTTTCCCAAAGTCAAAGCCATCAAAATGCAGCCAGACCATAAGCCACCAAGGGCAGGCACATGCAGCAAAGCTTGCCAAAATTGATCCCCACTGAAGGCCAAAACAGAAAAGAACGGCCTACAAAACACGCTGAAAGTAGTCAACATCAAAGGAATTGCAATTGGAGGAGAAAAAAAGAAAATTTGGGAAATTTAGTGACTCTAAGAATATGGCCTGGGTTTATATCAGGTGCAGTGCAAAGGACCAAAAGATGCAAAAACTAAGCTCACAGATGTTGCAAAAGCAGGGGAAATAGTGAAGGAGGAAGACAAAACTTAGGGGGCAAGAAATGAGGAACATGGCATGAATACTTAAAATAATAAAAAAAGAAAAAAAAAGAGAAAAAATCTTTCCCAAAGTCAAAGCCATCAAAATGCAGGCAGGCCATACGCCAGCAAGTGCAGGCACATGCAGCAAAGCTTGCCAAAATTGATCCCCACTGAAGGCCAAAACAGAAAAGCAGGACTTGCAAACACGCTGGAATGGAGACAACATCAAAGGAATAGCAATTGGAGGAGAAAAAAAGAAAATTTTGGAAATTTAGTGACTCTAAGAAAATGGCCCGGGGTTTTACCAGCTGCAGTGCAAAGGACCAAAAGGTGCCAAAACTAAGCTCACAGATGTTGCAAAAGCAAAAGAAAAAGTCAAGGAGGAAGACACAACTTAGGGGGCAAGATGTGAAGGACATGGCATGAATATTTAAAAAAAAAAAACAAAAAAAAAAATGAAACAATCTTTCCCAAAGTCAAAGCCATCAAAATGCAGGCAGGCCATACGCCACCAAGGGCAGACACATGCAGCAAAGCTTGCCAAAACTGATCCCCACTGAAGGCCAAAACCGAAAACATGGACCTGCAAACACGCTGGAAAGGAATCAACATCAAAGAATTGCAAATTGGAGGAGAAGAAAAGAAAATTTGGGATATTTAGTGACTCTAAGAAAATGGCCTGGGTTTATATCAGGTGCAGTGCAAAGGACCAAAAGATGCCAAAACTAAAGCTCACAGATGTTGCAAAAGCAGGGGAAAAAGTCAAGGAGGAAGACACAACATAGGGGGCAAGATAGGAGGGACATAGCATGAATACTTCAAATAACAAAAAAAAAAAAAAAAGAAAAAATCTTTCCCAAAGTCAAAAGACATAAAAATGCAGGCAGGCCATACGCCAGCAACTGCAGTCAAATGGAGCAAAGCTTGCCAAAATTGATCCCCACTGAAGGCCAAAACAGAAAACATGGACCTACAAACACTCTGGAAAGGAGTCAACATCAAAGGAATTGCAATTGGAGGATAAAAAAAGAAAATTTTGGAAATTTAGTGACTCTAAGAAAATGGCCTGGGGTTTATATCAGGTGCAGTGCAAAGGACCAAAAGATGCCAAAACTAAGCTCACAGATGTTGCAAAAGCAGGGGAAAAAGTCAGGGAGGGAGACACAACTTAGGGGGCAAGATAGGAGGGACATGGCATGAATAGTTCAAATAATAAAAAAAAAAAAAAGAAAAATCTTTCCCAAAGTCAAAAGCCATAAAAATGCAGGCAGGCCATACGCCAGCAACTGCAGGCACATGGAGCAAAGCTTGCCAAAATTGATCCCCACTGAAGGCCAAAACAGAAAACATGGACCTACAAACACGCTGGAAAGGAGTCAACATCAAAGGAATTGCAATTGGAGGAGAAAAAAAGAAAATTTTGGAAATTTAGTGACTCTAAGAAAATGGCCTGGGTTTATATCAGGTGCAGTGCAAAGGACCAAATGTGCCAAAACTAAGCTCACAGATGTTTTAAAAGCAGGGGAAAAAGTCAAGGATGAAGACACAACTTAGGGGGCAAGATATGAGGGACATGGCATGGACACTTCAGAAAAAAACCAAAAACAGAAAAATCTTTCCAAAAGTCAAAGCCATCAAAATGCAGGCAGGCCATACGCCACCAAGGGCAGGCACATGCAGCAAAGCTTGCCAAAATTGATCCCCACTGAAGGCCAAAACAGAAAAGCAGGACTTACAAACTTGCTGGAAAGGAGTCAACATCAAAGGAATTGCAATTGGAGGAGAAAAAAAGAAAATTTGGGAAATATAGTGACTCTAAGAAAATGGCCTGGGTTTATATCAGCTGCATTATAAAGCACCAAAAGGTGCCAAAACTAATTTCACAGATGTTGCAAAAGCAGGGGAAAAAGTCATGGAGAAAGACACAACTTAGGGGGCAAGATATGAGGGACATGGCATGAATACTTAAAACAAAAAAAAAAAAAAAAAAAAGAAAAAATCTTTCCCAAAGTCAAAGCCATCAAAATGCAGGCAGGCCATATGCCAGCAAGGGCAGGCACATGCAGCAAAGCTTGCCAAAATTGATCCCCACTGAAGGCCAAAACAGAAAAGAAGGACCTACAAACATGCTGGAAACGTGTCAACATCAAAGGAATTGCAATCGAAGGAGAAAAAAAGAAAATTTGGGAAATTTAGTGACTCTAAGAAAATGGCCTGGATTTATATCAGGTGCATTTCAAAGGACCAAAAGATGCCAAATCTAAGCTCACCGATGTTGCAAAAGCAGGGGAAAATGTCAAGGAGGAAGACAAAACTTAGGGGGCAAGATATGAGGGACATGGCATGAATACTTAAAAAAATAAAAAAAAAAAAAAAGAAAAAATCTTTCCCAAAGTCAAAGCCATCAAAATGTAGGCAGGCCGTACGCCACCAAGGGCAGGCACATGCAGCAAAGCTTGCCAAAATTGATCCCCACTGAAGGCCAAAACAGAAAAGAAGGACCTACAAACACGCTGGAAAGGAGTCAACATCAAAGGAATTGCAATTGGAGGAGAAATAAAAAAAATTTGGGAAATTTAGTGTCTCTTAGATGGTGGCATGGGGTTTATATCAGGTGCAGTGCAAAGGACCAAAAGATGCCAAACCTAAGCTCACAGATGTTGCAAAAGCAGGGGAAAAAGTCAAGGAGGAAGACACAACTTAGGGGGCAAGATATGAGGGACATGGCATGAACACTTCAGAAAACAACCAAAAAAAGAAAAAAATCTTTCCCAAAGTCAAAGCCATCAAAAGGCATGGCCTGCCATCAAGTGCAGGGACATGCACCAAAGATTCCTCTATTGGTCCCCATTGAAATCGCAAGATTCCTTTTCCCTTCCTGAAAGGAAATGAAATTTCCTTTCCGGAAGGGAAAAGGAATCTTGCGAATCCCAAAAGAAAGGTTTACAAACACTCTGGAAAGGAGATAGGTTCAAATAAAAGGCAATCGAAAAAAGCAGGAAACCTGGAATTTTGGTCTCTTCAAAAAATAGGCTGTGAGGAAATCAGCTGCATTGCAAAGGGCCAAAAGATGCCAAAACTAAGATCACAGATGTTGCAAAAGCAGGGGAAAAAGTCAAGGAGGAAGACACAACTTAGGGGGCAAGATATGAGGGACATGGCATGAATACTTAAAACAAAAAAAAAAAAAAAGAAAAAATCTTTCCCAAAGTCAAAGCCATCAAAATGCAGGCAGGCCATATGCCACCAAGGGCAGGCACATGCAGCAAAGCTTGCCAACATTGATCCCCACTGAAGGCCAAAACCGAAAAGAAGGACTTACAAACACGCTGGAATGGAGACACCATCAAAGGAATTGCAATTGGAGGAGAAAAAAAAAAATGGGAAATTTAATGACTCTAAGAAAATGGCCTGGGTTTATATCAGGTGCAGTGCAAAGGACCAAAAGATGCCAAAACTAATCTCACAGATGTTGCAAAAGCAGGGGAAAAAGTCAAGGAAGAAGACACAACTTAGGGGGCAAGATATGAGGGACATGACATGAATACTTAAAATATTAAAAAAAAAAAAAGAAAAAATCTTTCCCAAAATCAAAGCCATCAAAATGCAGGCAGGCCATACGCCACCAAGGGCAGGCACATGCAGCAAAGCTTGCCAAAATTGATCCCCACTGAAGGCAAAACAGAAAAGAAGGACTTACAAACACGCTGGAAAGGAGTCAACCTCAAAGGAATTGCAATTGGAGGAGTAAAAAAGAACATTTGGGAAATTTAGTGACTCTAAGAAAATGGCCTGGGGTTTTATCAGGTGCAGTTCAAAGGACCAAAAGGTGCCAAAACTAAGTTCACAGATGTTGCAAAAGCAGGGGAAAAAGTCAAGGAGGAAGACAGAACTTAGGGGGCAAGATATGAGGGACATGGCATGAATACTTAAAATAATAAAAAAAAAAAAAAGAAAAAATCTTTCCCAAAGTCAAAGCCATCAAAAGGCATGGCCTGCCATCAAGTGCACGGACATGCACCAAAGATTCCTCTATTGGTCCCCATTGAAATCACAAGATTCCTTTTCCCTTCCCGAAAGGAAATGAAATTTCCTTTCGGGAAGGGAAAAGGAATCTTGCGGATCCCATAAGAAAGGCTTACAAACACTCTGGAAAGGAGATAGGTTCAAATGAAATGCAATTGAAAAAAGCAGAAAATTGGGAATTTTAGTCTCTACAAAAAATAGGCTGTGAGGAAATCAGCTGCATTGCAAAGGACCAAAAGGTGCCAAAAGTAAGCTCACAGATGTTGCAAAAGCAGGGGAAAAAGTCAAGGAGGAAGACACAACTTAGGTGGCAAGATATGAGGGACATGGCATGAGTACTTAAAATATTAAAAAAAAAAAAAAAAGAAAAAACCTTTCCCAAAGTCAAAGCCATCAAAATGCAGGCAGGCCATACGCCAGCAAGTGCAGGCACATGCAGCAAATCTTGCCAAAGTGATCCCCACTGAAAGCCAAAACAGAAAAGAAAGACCTACAAACACGCTGTAATGGAGACAACATCAAAGGATTTGCAATTCGAGGAGGAAAAAAGGAAAATCAGGGAAATTACTGGCTCTAAAAAATGGCCTGGGTTTATATCAGGTGCATTGCAAAGGACCAAAAGGTGCCAAAACTAAGCTCACAGATGTTGTAATCGCAGGGGAAAAAGTCAAGGAGGAAGACACAACTTAGGGGGCAAGATATGAGGGACATGGCACGAATACTTAAAATATTAAAAAAATAAAAAAGAAAAAAACTTGCCCAAAGTCAAAGCCATCAAAATGCAGGCAGGCCATACGCCACCAAGGGCAGGCACATGCAGCAAAGCTTGCCAAAATTGATCCCCACTGAAGGCCAAAACAGAAAAGAAGGACTTAAAAACACGCTAGAATGGAGACACCATCAAAGGAATTGCAATTGGAGGAGAAAAAAACGAAAATTTGGGAAATTTAATGGCCCTTAGAAAGTGGCGTGGGGTTTTAGGAGGTTCAGTGCAAAGGACCAAAAGGTGGCAAAACTAAGCTCACAGATGTTGCAAACACAGGGGAAAAAGTCAAGGAGGAAGACACAACTTAGGGGGCAAGATATGACGGATATGGCATGAATACTTAAAATATTAAAAAAATAAAAAAGGAAAAAATCTTTCCCAAAGTCAAAGCCATCAAAATGCAGGCAGGCCACATGCCACCAAGGGCAGGCACATGCAGCAAAGCTTGCCAAAATTGATCCCCACTGAAGGCCAAAAGAGAAAAGAAGGACCTACAAACACGCTGGAATGGAGACACCATCAAAGGAATTGCAATTGGAGGAGAAAAAAAGGAAATTTGGGAAACATAATGACTCTTAGAAAGTGGCCTGCGGTTTTAGGAGGTTCAGTGCAAAGGACCAAAAGATGCCAAAACTAAGCTCACAGATGTTGCAAAACAGGGGAAAAAGTCAAGGAGGAAGACACAACTTAGGGGGCAAGATATGAGGGACATGGCATGAATTCCTAAAATGATAAAAAAAAAAACAATAAAACAAAAAAAAAAAAAAAAAATTCTTTCCGAAAGTCAAAGCCATCACAATGCAGGAAGGCCATACGCCACCAAGGGCAGGCACATGCAGCAAAGCTTGCCAAAATTGATCCCCACTGAAGGCCAAAACAGAAAAGAAGTACCTACAAACACGCTGGAAAGCAGTCAACATCAAAGGAATTGCAATTGGAGGAGAAAAAATGAAAATTTGGGAAATTTAGTGACTCTAAGAAAATGGCCTGGGGTTTTATCAGGTGCAGTGCAAAGGACCAAAAGATGCCAAAACTAAGCTCACAGATGTTGCAAAAGCCGGGGAAAAAGTCAAGGAGGAAGACACAACTTAGGGGGCAAGATATGAGGGACATGGCATGAACACTTCAGAAAACAACCAAAAAAAGAAAAAAATCTTTCCCAAAGTCAAAGACATCAAAAGGCATGGCCTGCCATCAAGTGCAGGGACATGCACGAAAGATTCCTCTATTGGTCCCCATTGAAATCGCAAGATTCCTTTTCCCTTCCCGAAAGGAAATGAAATTTCCTTTCGGGAAGGGAAAAGGAATCTTGCAAATCCCAAAAGAAAGGCTTACAAACACTCTGGAAAGGAGATAGGTTCAAATGAAATGCAATTGAAAAAAGCAGAAAATTGGGAATTTCAGTCTCTTCAAAAAATAGGCTGTGAGGAAATCAGCTGCACTGCAAAGGATCAAAAGATGCCAAAACTAAGCTCACAGATGTTGCAAAAGCAGGGGAAAAAGTCAAGGAGGAAGACACAACTTAGGGGGCAAGATATGAGGGACATGGCATGAACACTTCAGAAAACAATCAAAAAAAGAAAAAAATCTTTCCCAAAGTCAAAGCCATCAAAAGGCATGGCCTTCCATCAAGAGCAGGGACATGCACCAAAGATTCCTCTATTGGTCCCCATTGAAATCGCAAGATTCCTTTTCCCTTCCCGAAAGGAAATGAAATTTCCTTTCGGGAAGGGAAAAGGAATCTTGCGAATTCCACAAGAAAGGCTTACAAACACTCTGGGAAGGAGATAGGTTCAAATGAAATGCAATTGAAAAAAGCAGAAAATTGAGAATTTCAGTCTCTTCAAAAAATAGGCTGTGAGGAAATTAGCTGCACTGCAAAGGATCAAAAGATGCAAAAACTAAGCTCACAGATGTTGCAAACACAGGGGAAAAAGTCAAGGAGGAAGACACAACTTAGGGGGCAAGATATGAAGGACATGGCATGAATACTTAAAACAAACAAAAAAAAAAAATAGAAAAAATCTTTCCAAAAGTCAAAGCCATCAAAATGCAGGCAGGCCATACGCCAACAAGGGCAGGCACATGCAGCAAAGCTTGCCAAAATTGATCCCCACTGAAGGCCAAAACAGGAAATAAGGACCTACAAACACGCTGGAAAGGAGTCAACATCAAAGGAATAGCAATTGGAGGAGAAAAAAATAAAATTTGTGTAAGTATGTGATTCTAAGAAAATGGCCTGGGTTTATATCAGGTGCAGTGCAAAGGACCAAAAGATGCAAAAACTAAGCTCACAGATGTTGCAAAAGCAGGGGAAAAAGTCAAGGAGGAAGACAAAACTTAGGGGGCAAGATATGAGGGACATGGCATGAACACTTCAGAAAACAACCAAAAAAAGAAAAAAATCTTTCCCAAAGTCAAAGCCATCAAAAGGCATGGCCTGCCATCAAGTGCAGGGACATGCACCAAAGATTCCTCTATTGGTCCCCATTGAAATCGCAAGATTCCTTTTCCCTTCCCGAAAGGAAATGAAATTTCCTTTCGGGAAGGGAAAAGGAATATTGCAAATCCCAAAAGAAAGGTTTACAAACACTCTGGAAAGGATATAGGTTCAAATGAAATGCAATTGAAAAAAGCAGAAAATTGGGAATTTTAGTCTATTCAAAAAATAGGCTGTGAGGAAATCAGCTGCATTGCAAAGGACCAAAAGGTGGCAAAACTAAGCTCACAGATGTTGCAAAAGCAGGGGGAAAAGTCAAGGAGGAAGACACAACTTAGGGGGCAAGATATGAGGGACATGGCATGAATACTTAAAATGATAAAAAAAAAAAAAAGAAAAAATCTTTCCCAAGTCAAAGCCATCAAAATGCAGGCAGGCCATACGCCAGCAAGGGCAGGCACATGCAGCAAAGCTTGCCAAAATTGATCCCCACTGAAGGCCAAAACAGAAAATAAGGACCTACAAACACGCTGGAAAGGAGTCAACATCAAAGGAATTGCAATTGGAGGAGAAAAAAAGAAAATTTGTGTAAGTTAGTGATTCTAAGAAAATGGCCTGGGTTTATATCAGCTGCATTGCAAAGGACCAAAAGGTGGCAAAACTAAGCTCACAGATGTTGCAAAAGCAGGGGAAAAAGTCAAGGAGGAAGACACAACTTAGGGGGCAAGATATGAGGGACATGGCATGAACACTTCAGAAAACAACCAAAAAAAGAAAAAAATCTTTCCCAAACTCAAAGCCATCAAAGTCATGGCCTGCCATCAAGTGCAGGGACATGCACCAAAGATTCCTCTATTGGTCCCCATTGAAATCGCAAGATTCCTTTTCCCTTCCCGAAAGGAAATGAAATTTCCTTTCGGGAAGGGAAAAGGAATCTTGCGAATCCCAAAAGAAAGGCTTACAAACACTCTGGAAAGGAGATAGGTTCAAATGAAATGCAATTGAAAAAGCAGAAAATCGGGAATTTTAGACTCTTCAAAAAATAGGCTGTGAGGAAATCAGCTGCGTTGCAAAGGACCAAAAGGTGCCAAAACTAAGCTCACAGATGTTGCAAAAGCAGGGGAAAAAGTCAAGGAGAAGACACAACTTAGGGGGCAAGATATGAGGGACATGGCATGAATACTTAAAATGATAAAAAAAAAAAAGAAAAAAATCTTTCCCAAGTCAAAGCCATCAAAATGCAGGCAGGCCATATGCCACCAAGGGCAGGCACATGCAGCAAAGCTTGCCAAAATTGATCCCCACTGAAGGCCAAAACAGGAAAGAAGGACTTGCAAACACGCTGGAATGGAGATACCATCAAAGGAATTGCAATTGGAGGAGAAAAAAAGAAAATTTGGGTAAGTTAGTGACTCTAAGAAAATGGCCTGGGTTTATATCAGGTGCAGTGCAAAGGACCAAAAGATGCCAAAACTAAGCTCACAGATGTTGCAAAAGCACGGGAAAAAGTCAAGGAGGAAGACAGAACTTAGGGGGCAAGATATGAGGGACATGGCATGAACACTTCAGAAAACAACCAAAAAAAGGAAAAATCTTTCCCAAAGTCAAAGCCATCAAAAGGCATGGCCTGCCATCAAGTGCAGGGACATGCACCCAAGATTCCTCTATTGGTCCCCATTGAAATCGCAAGATTCCTTTTCCCTTCCCGAAAGGAAATGAAATTTCCTTTCGGGAAGGGAAAAGGAATCTTGCAAATCCCAAAAGAAAGGCTTACAAACACTCTGGAAAGGAGATAGGTTCAAATGAAATGCAATTGAAAAAAGCAGAAAATTGGGAATTTTAGTCTCTTCAAAAAATAGGCTGTGAGGAAATCAGCTGCACTGCAAAGGATCAAAAGATGCCAAAACTAAGCTCACAGATGTTGCAAAAGCAGGGGAAAAAGTCAAGGAGGAAGACACAACTTAGGGGGCAAGATATGAGGGACATGGCATGAACACTTCAGAAAACAACCAAAAAAAGAAAAAAATCTTTCCCAAAGTCAAAGCCATCAAAAGGCATGGCCTGCCATCAAGTGCAGGGACATGCACCAAAGATTCCTCTATTGGTCCCCATTGAAATCGCAAGATTCCTTTTCCCTTCCCGAAAGGAAATGAAATTTCCTTTAGGGAAGGGAAAAGGAATCTTGCAAATCCCAAAAGAAAGGCTTACAAACACTCTGGAAAGGAGATAGGTTCAAATGAAATGCAATTGAAAAAAGCAGAAAATCGGGAATTTTAGTCCCTTCAAAAAATAGGCTGTGAGGAAATCAGCTGCACTGCAAAGGATCAAAAGATGCCAAAACTAAGCTCACAGATGTTGCAAAAGCAGGGGAAAAAGTCAAGGAGGAAGACACAACTTAGGGGGCAAGATATGAGGGACATGGCATGAATACTTAAAATAATTAAAAAAAAAAAAAAAAAAGAAAAAATCTTTCCCAAAGTCAAAGCCATCAAAATGCAGGCAGGCCATACGCCACCAAGGGCAGGCACATGCAGCAAAGCTTGCCAAAATTCATCCCCACTGAAGGCCAAAACAGAAAAGAAGGACGTACAAACACGCTGGAAAGGAGTCAACATCAAAGGAATTGCAATTGGAGGAGAAAAAAAGAAAATTTGGGTAAGTTAGTGACTCTAAGAAAATGGCCTGGGTTTATATCAGGTGCAGTGCAAAGGACCAAAAGATGCCAAAACTAAGCTCACAGATGTTGCAAAAGCAGGGGAAAAAGTCAAGGAGGAAGACACAACTTAGGGGGCAAGATATGAGGGACATGGCATGAACACTTCAGAAAACAACCAAAAAAAGAAAAAAATCTTTCCCAAAGTCAAAGCCATCAAAAGGCATGGCCTGCCATCAAGTGCAGGGACATGCACCAAAGATTCCTCTATTGGTCCCCATTGAAATCGCAAGATTCCTTTTCCCTTCCCGAAAGGAAATGAAATTTCCTTTAGGGAAGGGAAAAGGAATCTTGCAAATCCCAAAAGAAAGGCTTACAAACACTCTGGAAAGGAGATAGGTTCAAATGAAATGCAATTGAAAAAAGCAGAAAATCGGGAATTTTAGTCCCTTCAAAAAATAGGCTGTGAGGAAATCAGCTGCACTGCAAAGGATCAAAAGATGCCAAAACTAAGCTCACAGATGTTGCAAAAGCAGGGGAAAAAGTCAAGGAGGAAGACACAACTTAGGGGGCAAGATATGAGGGACATGGCATGAATACTTAAAATAATTAAAAAAAAAAAAAAAAAAGAAAAAATCTTTCCCAAAGTCAAAGCCATCAAAATGCAGGCAGGCCATACGCCACCAAGGGCAGGCACATGCAGCAAAGCTTGCCAAAATTCATCCCCACTGAAGGCCAAAACAGAAAAGAAGGACGTACAAACACGCTGGAAAGGAGTCAACATCAAAGGAATTGCAATTGGAGGAGAAAAAAAGAAAATTTGGGTAAGTTAGTGACTCTAAGAAAATGGCCTGGGTTTATATCAGGTGCAGTGCAAAGGACCAAAAGATGCCAAAACTAAGCTCACAGATGTTGCAAAAGCAGGGGAAAAAGTCAAGGAGGAAGACACAACTTAGGGGGCAAGATATGAGGGACATGGCATGAACACTTCAGAAAACAACCAAAAAAAGAAAAAAATCTTTCCCAAAGTCAAAGCCATCAAAAGGCATGGCCTGCCATCAAGTGCAGGGACATGCACCAAAGATTCCTCTATTGGTCCCCATTGAAATCGCAACATTCCTTTTCCCTTCCCGAAAGGAAATGAAATTTCCTTTCGGGAAGGGAAAAGGAATCTTGCGAATCCCAAAAGAAAGGCTTACAAACACTCTGGAAAGGAGATAGGTTTAAATGAAATGCAATTGAAAAAGCAGAAAATCGGGAATTTTAGACTCTTCAAAAAATAGGCTGTGAGGAAATCAGCTGCGTTGCAAAGGACCAAAAGGTGGCAAAACTAAGCTCACAGATGTTGCAAAAGCAGGGGAAAAAGTCAAGGAGGAAGACACAACTTAGGGGGCAAGATATGAGGGACATGGCATGAATACTTAAAATGATAAAAAAAAAAAAAGAAAAAATCTTTCCCAAGTCAAAGCCATCAAAATGCAGGCAGGCCATACGCCACCAAGGGCAGGCACATGCAGACAAGCTTGCCAAAATTGATCCCCACTGAAGGCCAAAACAGGAAAGAAGGACTTGCATACACGCTGGAATGGAGATACCATCAAAGGAATTGCAATTGGAGGAGAAAAAAAGAAAATTTGGGTAAGTTAGTGACTCTAAGAAAATGGCCTGGGTTTATATCAGGTGCAGTGCAAAGGACCAAAAGATGCCAAAACTAAGCTCACAGATGTTGCAAAAGCAGGGGAAAAAGTCAAGGAGGAAGACACAACTTAGGGGGCAAGATATGAGGGACATGGCATGAACACTTCAGAAAACAACCAAAAAAAGAAAAAAATCTTTCCCAAAGTCAAAGCCATCAAAAGGCATGGCCTGCCATCAAGTGCAGGGACATGCACCAAAGATTCCTCTATTGGTCCCCATTGAAATCGCAAGATTCCTTTTCCCTTCCCGAAAGGAAATGAAATTTCCTTTCGGGAAGGGAAAAGGAATCTTGCAAATCCCAAAAGAAAGGCTTACAAACACTCTGGAAAGGAGATAGGTTCAAATGAAATGCAATTGAAAAAAGCAGAAAATCGGGAATTTTAGTCTCTTCAAAAAATAGGCTGTGAGGAAATCAGCTGCACTGCAAAGGATCAAAAGATGCCAAAACTAAGCTCACAGATGTTGCAAAAGCAGGGGAAAAAGTCAAGGAGGAAGACACAACTTAGGGGGCAAGATATGAGGGACATGGCATGAATACTTAAAATAATTAATAAAAAAAAAAAAAAAGAAAAAATCTTTCCCAAAGTCAAAGCCATCAAAATGCAGGCAGGCCATACGCCACCAAGGGCAGGCACATGCAGCAAAGCTTCCCAACATTGATCCCCACTGAAGGCCAAAACAGAAAAGAAGGACCTACAAACACGCTGGTAAGGAGTCAACATCAAAGGAACTGCAATTGGAGGAGAAAAAAAGAAAATTTGGGAAATTTAGTGACTCTAAGAAAATGGCCTGGGTTTATATCAGGTGCAGTGCAAAGGACCAAAAGATGCCAAAACTAAGCTCACAGATGTTGCAAAAGCAGGGGAAAAAGTCAAGGAGGAAGACACAACTTAGGGGGCAAGATATGAGGGACATGGCATGAATACTTAAAATAATTAATAAAAAAAAAAAAAAAGAAAAAATCTTTCCCAAAGTCAAAGCCATCAAAATGCAGGCAGGCCTTACGCCACCAAGGGCAGGCACATGCAGCAAAGCTTGCCAAAATTGATCCCCACTGAAGGCCAAAACAGAAAAGAAGGACGTACAAACACGGTGGAAAGGAGTCAACATCAAAGGAATTGCAATTGGAGGAGAAAAAAAGAAAATTTGTGCAAGTTAGTGATTCTAAGAAAATGGCCTGGGTTTATATCAGGTGCAGTGCAAAGGACCAAAAGATGCCAAAACTAAGCTCACAAATGATGCAAAAGCAGGGGAAAAAGTCAAGGAGGAAGACAGAACTTAAGGGGCAAGATATGAGGGACATGGCATGAACACTTCAGAAAACAACCAAAAAAAGAAAAAAATCTTTCCCAAAGTCAAAGCCATCAAAAGGCATGGCCTGCCATCAAGTGCAGGGACATGCACCAAAGATTCCTCTATTGGTCCCCATTGAAATCGCAAGATTGCTTTTCCCTTCCCGAAAGGAAATTTCATTTCCTTTCGGGAAGGGAAAAGGAATCTTGCGAATCCCAAAAGAAAGGCTTACAAACACTCTGGAAAGGAGATAGGTTCAAATGAAATGCAATTGAAAAAAACAGAAAATTGGGAATTTGAGTCTCTTCAAAAAATAGTCTGTGAGGAAATCAGCTGCATTGCAAAGGACCAAAAGGTGCCAAAACTAAGCTCACAGATGTTGCAAAAGCAGGGGAAAAAGTCAAGGACGAAGACACAACTTAGGGGGCAAGATATGAAGGACATGGCATGAATACTTAAAACAAACAAAAAAAAAAAAAAAGAAAAAATCTTTCCCAAAGTCAAAGCCATCAAAATGCAGGCAGGCCATACGCCACCAAGGGCAGGCACATGCAGCAAAGCTTGCACACATTGATCCCCACTGAAGGCCAAAACAGTAAAGAAGGACTTACAAACACGCTGGAATAGAGACAAAATCAAAGGAATTCATTTTCTATGAGAAAAAAAGAAAATTTCGGTAAGTTAGTAATTCTAAAAAATGGCCTGGGTTTATATCAGGTGCAGTGCAAAGGACCAAAAGATGCCAAAACTAAGCTCACAGATGTTGCAAAAGCAGGGGAAAAAGTCAAGGAGGAAGACAGAACTTAGGGGGCAAGATATGAGGGACATGGCATGAACACTTCAGAAAACAACCAGAAAAAGAAAAATATCTTTCCCAAAGTCAAAGCCATCAAAAGGCATGGCCTGCCATCAAGTGCAGGGACAGGCACCAAAGCTTCCTCCATTGGTCCCCATTGAAATCGCAAGATTCCTTTTCCCTTCCCGAAAGGAAATGAAATTTCCTTTCGGGAAGGGAAAAGGAATCTTGCGAATCCCAAAAGAAAGGCTTACAAACACTCTGGAAAGGAGATAGGTTCAAATTAAATGCAATTGAAAAAAGCAGAAAATTGGGAATTTCAGTCTCTTCAAAAAATAGGCTGTGAGGAAATCAGCTGCATTGCAAAGGATCTAAAGATGCCAAAACTAAGCTCACAGATGTTGCAAAAGCAGGGGAAAAAGTCAAGGAGGAAGACACAACTTAGGGGGCAAGATATGAAGTACATGGCATGAATACTTAAAACAAACAAAAAAAAAAATAGAAAAAATCTTTCCCAAAGTCAAAGCCATCAAAATGCAGGCAGGCCATACGCCAGCAAGGGCAGGCACATGCAGCAAAGCTTGCACACATTGTCCCCACTGAACGCCAAAACAGTAAACAAGGACTTACATACACGCTGGAATGGAGACAATATCAAAGGAATTCATTTTCTATGAGAAAAAAAGAAAATTTCGGTAAGTTAGTAATTCTAAGAAAATGGCCTGGGTTTATATCAGGTGCAGTGCAAAGGACCAAAAGATGCCAAAACTAAGCTCACAGATGTTGCAAAAGCAGGGGAAAAAGTCAAGGAGGAAGACACAACTTAGGGGGCAAGATATGAGGGACATGGCATGAATACTTAAAATAATAAAAAAAAAAAAGGAAAAATCTTTCCCAAAGTCAAAGCCATCAAAATGCAGGCAGGCCATACGCCAGCAAGGGTAGGCACATGCAGCAAATCTTGCCAAAATTGATCCCCACTGAAGGCCAAAACAGAAAAGAAGGACTTAAGAACACGCTGGAATGGAGACAACATGGAAGGAATTCAATTTCTATGCGAAAAAAAGAAAATTTGGGAAATTTAGTGACTCTAAGAAAGTGGCCTCGGGTTTTAGCATGTGCAGTGCAAAGGACCAAAAGGTGCCAAAACTAAGCTCACAGATGTTGCAAACACAGGTGAAAAAGTCAAGGAGGAAGACACAACTTAGGGAGCAAGATATGAGGGACATGGCATGAACTCTTAAAGAAAAAAAAAAAAAAAAGAAAAAAATCTTTCCCAAAGTCAAAGTCATCAAAATGCAGGCAGGCCATACGCCACCAAGGGCAGGCATATGCAGCAAAGCTTGCCAAAATTGATCCCCACTGAAGGCCAAAACAGAAAATTGGGACCTACAAACACACTGGAAGGGAGTCAACATCCAAGGAATTACAATTGGAGGAGAAAAAAAGAAAATTTTGGAAATTTAGTGACTCTAAGAAAATGGCCTGGGTTTATATCAGGTGCAGTGCAAAGGACCAAAAGGTGCCAAAACTAAGCTCACAGATGTTGCAAAAGCAGGGGAAAAAGTCAAGGAGGAAGACACAACTTAGGGGGCAAGATATGAGGGACATGGCATGAATACTTAAAATAATAAAAAAAAAAAAAAAAAAAGAAAAACTCTTTCCCAAAGTCAAAGCCATCAAAATGCAGGCAGACCATACGACACCAAGGGCAGGCACATGCCGCAAAGCTTGCCAAAATTGATCCCCACTGAAGGCCAAAACAGAAAAGAAGGACCTTCAAACACGCTGGAATGGAGACAATATCAAAGGATTTGCAATTGGAGGAGAAAAAATGAAAATTTGGGAAATTTAATGACTCTAAGAAAATGGCCTGGGTTTATATCAGGCGCATTGCAAAGGAACAAAACGTGCCAAAACTAAGCTCACACATGTTGCAAAATCAGGGGAAAAAGCGAAGGAGGAAGACACAACTTAGGGGGCAAGATATGAGGGACATGGCATGAATACTTAAAACAAAAAAAAAAAAAAAAAAAAAGAAAAAATCTATCCCAAAGTCAAAGCCATCAAAATGCAGGCAGGCCATACGCCAGCAAGGGCAGGCACATGCAGCAAAGCTTGCCAAAATTGATCCCCACTGAAGGCCAAAACAGAAAAGAAGGACTTACAAACACGCTGGAATGGAGACACCATCAAAGGAATTGCAATTGGAGGAGAAAAAAAAAAATTTTGGGAAATTTAATGATTCTTAGAAAGTGGCTTGGGGTTTTAGCAGGTGCAGTGCAAAGGACCAAAAGATGCCAAAACTAAGCTCACAGATGTTGCAAAAGCAGGGGAAAAAGTCAAGGAGGAAGACACAACTTAGGGGGCAAGATATGAGGGACATGGCATGAATACTAAAAACAAAAAAAAAAAAAAAAGAAAAAAATCTTTCCCAAAGTCAAAGCCATGAAAATGCAGGCAGGCCATAAGCCACCAAGAGCAGGCACATGCAGCAAAGCTTGCCAAAATTGATCCCCACTGAAGGCCAAAACAGAAAAGAAGGACTTACAAAAACGCTGGAATGGAGTCAACATCAAAGGAATTGCAATTGGAGGAGAAAAAAAGAAAATTTGGGAAATTAAGTGACTCTTAGAAAATGACCTGGGGTTTATATCAGGTGCAGTGCAAAGGACCAAAAGATGCCAAAACTAAGCTCACAGATGTTGCAAAAGCAGGGGAAAAAGTCAAGGAGGAAGACACAACTTAGGGGGCTAGATGTGAGGGACATGGCATGAATACCTAAAATAATAAAAAAAAAAAAAGGAAAAATCTTTCCCAAAGTCAAAGCCATCAAAATGCAGGCAGGCCATACGCCAGCAATTGCAGGCACATGCAGCAAAGCTTGCCAAAATTGATCCCCACTGAAGGCCAAAACAGAAAAGAAGGACTTACAAACAAGCTGGAATGGAGACAGCATCAGAGGAATTCCAAATGGAGGAGAAAAAAAGAAATTCTGGGAAATTTAGTGACTCGAAGAAAATGGCCTGGGTTTATATCAGGTGCAGTGCAAAGGACCAAAAGATGCCAAAACTAAGCTCAGAGATGTTGCAAAAGCAGGGGAAAAAGTCAAGGAGGAAGACACAACTTAGGGGGAAAGATGTGAGGGACATGGCATGAATACTTAAAATAATAAAAAAAAAAAAAGAAAAAATCTTTCCCAAAGTCAAAGCCATCAAAATGCAGGCAGGCCATACGCCAGCAAGTGCAGGCACATGCAGCAAAGCTTGCCAAAATTGATCCCCACTGAAGGCCAAAACAGAAAAGAAGGACTTACTAACACGCTGGAATGGAGACAACAAGAAAGGAAATCAATTTCTATGAGAAAAAAAGAAAATTTGGGTAAGTTAGTGATTCTAAGAACATGGCCTGGGTTTATATCATGTGCAGTGCAAAGGACTAAAAGAAGCCAAAACTAAGCTCACAGATGTTGCAAAAGCAGGGGAAAAAGTCAAGGAGGAAGATAGAACTTAGGGGGCAAGATATGAGGGACATGGCTTGAAAACTTCAGAAAACAACCAAAAAAAGAAAAAAATCTTTCCCAAAGTCAAAGCCATCAAAAGCCATGGCCTGCCATCAAGTGCAGGGACATGCACCAAAGATTCCTCTATTGGTCCCCATTGAAATCGCAAGATTGCTTTTCCCTTCCCGAAAGGAAATTTCATTTCCTTTCGGGAAGGGAAAAGGAATCTTGCGGATCCCAAAAGAAAGGCTTACAAACACTCAGGAAAGGAGATAGGTTCAAATGAAATGCAATTGAAAAAAGCAGAAAATCGGGAATTTTTGTCTCTTCAAAAAATAGGCTGTGAGGAAATCAGCTGCATTGCAAAGGACCAAAAGGTGCCAAAACTAAGCTCACAGATGTTGCAAAAGCAGGGGAAAAAGTCAAGGAGGAAGGCACAAGTTAGGGAGCAAGATATGAGGGACATGGCATGAATACTAAAAACAAACAAAAAAAGAAAAAATAGAAATAATCTCTCCCAAAGTCAAAGCCATCAAAATGCAGGCAGGCCATACGCCACCAAGGGCAGGCACATGCAGCAAAGCTTGCCAAAATTGATCCCCACTGAAGGCCAAAACAGAAAAGAAGGACTTACAAACACGCTGGAATGGAGACAACATGGAAGGAATTCAATTTCAATGCGAAAAAAAGAAAATTTGGGAAATTTAGTGACTCTAAGAAAATGGCCTCGGGTTTTAGCAGGTGCAGTGCAAAGGACCAAAAGATGCAAAAACTAAGCTCACAGATGTTGCAAAAGCTGGGGAAAAAGTCAAGGAGGAAGACACAACTTAGGGGGCAAGATACGAGGGACATGGCATGAATACTTAAAACAAAAAAAAAAAAAAGAAAAAATCTTTCCCAAAGTCAAAGCCATCAAAATGCAGGCAGGCCATACGCCAGCAAGGGCAGGCACATGCAGCAAAGCTTGCCAAAATTGATCCCCACTGAAGGCCAAAACAGAAAAGAAGGACTTGCAAACACGCTGGAATGGTGACAACTTCAAAGGAATTGCAATTGGAGGAGAAAAAACGAAAATTGGGGAAATGCAATGACTCTTAGAAAGTGGCCTGAGGTTTTAGCAGGTGCAGTGCAAAGGACCAAAAGGTGCCAAAACTAAGCTCACAGATGTTGCAAACACAGGGGAAAAAGTCAAGGAGGAAGACACAACTTAGGGAGCAAGATATGAGGGACATGGCATGAACACTTAAAACAAAAAAAAAAAAAAAAAGAAAAAAATCTTTCCCAAAGTCAAAGCCATCAAAATGCAGGCAGGCCATACGCCACCAAGGGCAGGCATATGCAGCAAAGCTTGCCAAAATTGATCCCCACTGAAGGCCAAAACAGAAAAGAAGGACCTACAAACACACTGGAAGGGAGTCAACATCAAAGGAATTACAATTGGAGGAGAAAAATGAAAATTTTGGAAATTTAGTGACTCTAAGAAAATGGCCTGGGTTTATATCAGGTGCAGTGCAAAAGACCAAAAGGTGCCAAAACTAAGCTCACAGATGTTGCAAAAGCAGGGGAAAAAGTCAAGGAGGAAGACACAACTTAGGGGGCAAGATATGAGGGACATGGCACGAATACTTACAATATTAAAAAAAAAAAAAAAAGAAAAAATCTTTCCCAAAGTCAAAGCCATCAAAATGCAGGCAGGCCATACGCCACCAAGGGCAGGCACATGCAGCAAAGCTTGCCAAAATTGATCCCCACTGAAGGCCAAAACAGAAAAGAAGGACCTACAAACACGCTGGAAATGAGTCAAAATCAAAGGATTTGCAATTGGAGGAGAAAAAAAGAAAATTTGGGAAATTTAGTGACTCTAAGAAAATGGCCTGGGGTTTTATCAGGTGCAGTGCAAAAGACCAAAAGGTGCCAAAACTAAGCTCACAGATGTTGCAAAAGCAGGGGAAAAAGTCAAGGAGGAAGACACAACTTAGGGAGCAAGATATGAGGGACATGGCATGAACACTTAAAACAAAAAAAAAAAAAAAAAAAAGAAAAAATCTATCCCAAAGTCAAAGCCATCAAAATGCAGGCAGGCCATACGCCAGCAAGGGCAGGCACATGCAGCAAAGCTTGCCAAAATTGATCCACACTGAAGGCCAAAACAGAAAAGAAGGACTTACAAACACGCTGGAAAGGAGACACCATCAAAGGAATTGCAATTGGAGGAGAAAAAAAGAAAATTTGGGAAATTTAATGATTCTTAGAAAGTGGCTTGGGGTTTTAGCAGGTGCAGTGCAAAGGACCAAAAGATGCAAAAACTAAGCTCACAGATGTTGCAAAAGCAGGGGAAAAAGTCAAGGAGGAAGACACAACTTAGGGAGCAAGATATGAGGGACATGGCATGAATACTTAAAACAAAAAAAAAAAAAAAAAGAAAAAAATCTTTCCCAAAGTCAAAGCCATGAAAATGCAGGCAGGCCATAAGCCACCAAGAGCAGGCACATGCAGCAAAGCTTGCCAAAATTGATCCCCACTGAAGGCCAAAACAGAAAAGAAGGACTTACAAAAACGCTGGAATGGAGTCAACATCAAAGGAATTGCAATTGGAGGAGAAAAAAAGAAAATTTGGGAAATTAAGTGACTCTAAGAAAATGACCTGGGGTTTATATCAGGTGCAGTGCAAAGGACCAAAAGATGCCAAAACTAAGCTCACAGATGTTGCAAAAGCAGGGGAAAAAGTCAAGGAGGAAGACACAACTTAGGGGGCAAGATGTGAGGGACATGGCATGAATACCTAAAATAATAAAAAAAAAAAAAGGAAAAATCTTTCCCAAAGTCAAAGCCATCAAAATGCAGGCAGGCCATACGCCAGCAATTGCAGGCACATGCAGCAAAGCTTGCCAAAATTGATCCCCACTGAAGGCCAAAACAGAAAAGAAGGACTTACAAACAAGCTGGAATGGAGACAGCATCAAAGGAATTCCAAATGGAGGAGAAAAAAAAAAACGGGAAATTTAGTGACTCGAAGAAAATGGCCTGGGTTTATATCAGGTGCAGTGCAAAGGACCAAAAGATGCCAAAACTAAGCTCACATATGTTGCAAAAGCAGGGGAAAAAGTCAAGGAGGAAGACAAAACTTAGGGGGAAAGATGTGAGGGACATGGCATGAATACTTAAAATAATAAAAAAAAAAAAAGAAAAAATCTTTCCCAAAGTCAAAGCCATCAAAATGCAGGCAGGCCATACGCCAGCAAGTGCAGGCACATGCAGCAAAGCTTGCCAAAATTGATCCCCACTGAAGGCCAAAACAGAAAAAAAGGACTTACTAACACGCTGGAATGGAGACAACAAGAAAGGAAATCAATTTCTATGAGAAAAAAAGAAAATTTGGGTAAGTTAGTGATTCTAAGAACGTGGCCTGGGTTTATATCATGTGCAGTGCAAAGGACTAAAAGAAGCCAAAACTAAGCTCACAAATGTTGCAAAAGCAGGGGAAAAAGTCAAGGAGGAAGATAGAACTTAGGGGGCAAGATATGAGGGACATGGCTTGAACACTTCAGAAAACAACCAAAAAAAGAAAAAAATCTTTCCCAAAGTCAAAGCCATCAAAAGCCATGGCCTGCCATCAAGTGCAGGGACATGCACCAAAGATTCCTCTATTGGTCCCCATTGAAATCGCAAGATTGCTTTTCCCTTCCCGAAAGGAAATTTCATTTCCTTTCGGGAAGGGAAAAGGAATCTTGCGGATCCCAAAAGAAAGGCTTACAAACACTCTGGAAAGGAGATAGGTTCAAATGAAATGCAATTGAAAAAAGCAGAAAATCGGGAATTTTTGTCTCTTCAAAAAATAGGCTGTGAGGAAATCAGCTGCATTGCAAAGGACCAAAAGGTGGCAAAACAAAGCTCACAGATGCTGCAAAAGCAGGGGAAAAAGTCAAGGAGGAAGGCACAACTTAGGGGGCAAGATACGAGGGACATGGCATGAATACTTAAAACAAAAAAAAAAAAAAGAAAAAATCTTTCCCAAAGTCAAAGCCATCAAAATGCAGGCAGGCCATACGCCAGCAAGGGCAGGCACATGCAGCAAAGCTTGCAAAAATTGATCCCCACTAAGGCCAAAACAGAAAAGAAGGACTTGCAAACACGCTGGAATGGTGACAACTTCAAAGGAATTGCAATTGGAGGAGAAAAAACGAAAATTGGGGAAATGTAATGACTCTTAGAAAGTGGCCTGGGGTTTTAGCAGGTGCAGTGCAAAGGACCAAAAGGTGCCAAAACTAAGCTCACAGATGTTGCAAACACAGGGGAAAAAGTCAAGGAGGAAGACACAACTTAGGGAGCAAGATATGAGGGACATGGCATGAACACTTAAAACAAAAAAAAAAAAAAAAAAGAAAAAAATCTTTCCCAAAGTCAAAGCCATCAAAATGCAGGCAGGCCATACGCCACCAAGGGCAGGCATATGCAGCAAAGCTTGCCAAAATTGATCCCCACTGAAGGCCAAAACAGAAAAGAAGGACCTACAAACACACTGGAAGGGAGTCAACATCAAAGGAATTACAATTGGAGGAGAAAAAAAGAAAATTTTGGAAATTTAGTGACTCTAAGAAAATGGCCTGGGTTTATATCAGGTGCAGTGCAAAAGACCAAAAGGTGCCAAAACTAAGCTCACAGATGTTGCAAAAGCAGGGGAAAAAGTCAAGGAGGAAGACACAACTTAGGGGGCAAGATATGAGGGACATGGCACGAATACTTACAATAATAAAAAAAAAAATAAAAAGAAAAACCCTTTCCCAAAGTCAAAGCCATCAAAATGCAGGCAGGCCATACGCCAGCAAGGGCAGGCACATGCAGCAAAGCTTGCCAAAATTGATCCCCACTGAAGGCCAAAACAGAAAAGAAGGACCTACAAACACGCTGGAAAGGAGTCAACATCAAAGGAATTGCAATTGGAGGAGAAAAAAAGAAAATTTGGGAAATTTAGTGACTCTAAGAAAATGGCCTGGGGTTTTATCAGGTGCAGTGCAAAAGACCAAAAGGTGCCAAAACTAAGCTCACAGATGTTGCAAAAGCAGGGGAAAAAGTCAAGGAGGAAGACACAACTTAGGGGGCAAGATATGAGGGACATGGCACGAATACTTACAATAATAAAAAAAAAAAAAAAAGAAAAAATCTTTCCGAAAGTCAAGGCCATCAAAATGCAGGCAGGCCATACGCCAGCAAGGGCAGGCACATGCAGCAAAGCTTGCCAAAATTGATCCCCACTGAAGGCCAAAACAGAAAAGAAGGACCTACAAACACGCTGGAAAGGAGTCAACATCAAAGGAATTGCAATTGGAGGAGAAAAAAAGAAAATTTGGGAAATTTAGTGACTCTAAGAAAATGGCCCGGGGTTTTATCAGGTGCAGTGCAAAGGACCAAAAGATGCCAAAACTAAGCTCACAGATGTTGCAAAAGCAGGGGAAAAAGTCAAGGAGGAAGACACAACTTAGGGGGCAAGATATGAGGGACATGGCATGAATACTTAAAATAATAAAAAAAAAAAAAAAAAGAAAAACTCTTTCCCAAAGTCAAAGCCATCAAAATGCAGGCAGACAATACGACACCAAGGGCAGGCACATGCAGCAAAGCTTGCCAAAATTGATCCCCACTGAAGGCCAAAACAGAAAAGAAGGACCTACAAACACGCTGGAATGGAGACAATATCAAAGGATTTGCAATTGGAGGAGAAAAATGAAAATTTGGGAAATTTAATGACTCTAAGAAAATGGCCTGGGTTTATATCAGGCGCATTGCAAAGGAACAAAACGTGCCAAAACTAAGCTCACACATGTTGCAAAATCAGGGGAAAAAGCGAAGGAGGAAGACACAACTTAGGGGGCAAGATATGAGGGACATGGCATGAATACTTAAAAAAAAAAAAAAAAAAAAAAAAAGAAAAAATCTATCCCAAAGTCAAAGCCATCAAAATGCAGGCAGGCCATACGCCACCAAGGGCAGGCACATGCAGCAAAGCTTGCCAAAATTGATCCACACTGAAGGCCAAAACAGAAAAGAAGGACTTACAAACACGCTGGAATGGAGACACCATCAAAGGAATTGCAATTGGAGGAGAAAAAAAGAAAATTTGGGAAATTTAATGATTCTTAGAAAGTGGCTTGGGGTTTTAGCAGGTGCAGTGCAAAGGACCAAAAGATGCCAAAACTAAGCTCACAGATGTTGCAAAAGCAGGGGAAAAAGTCAAGGAGGAAGACACAACTTAGGGGGCAAGATACGAGGGACATGGCATGAATACTTAAAACAAAAAAAAAAAAAAGAAAAAATCTTTCCCAAAGTCAAAGCCATCAAAATGCAGGCAGGCCATACGCCAGCAAGGGCAGGCACATGCAGCAAAGCTTGCCAAAATTGATCCCCACTGAAGGCCAAAACAGAAAAGAAGGACTTGCAAACACGCTGGAATGGAGACAACTTCAAAGGAATTGCAATTGGAGGAGAAAAAACGAAAATTGGGGAAATGTAATGACTCTTAGAAAGTGGCCTGGGGTTTTAGCAGGTGCAGTGCAAAGGACCAAAAGGTGCCAAAACTAAGCTCACAGATGTTGCAAACACAGGGGAAAAAGTCAAGGAGGAAGACACAACTTAGGGAGCAAGATATGAGGGACATGGCATGAATACTTAAAACAAAAAAAAAAAAAAAAAAGAAAAAAATCTTTCCCAATGTCAAAGTCATCAAAATGCAGGCAGGCCATACGCCACCAAGGGCAGGCATATGCAGCAAAGCTTGCCAAAATTGATCCCCACTGAAGGCCAAAACAGAAAAGAAGGACCTACAAACACACTGGAAGGGAGTCAACATCCAAGGAATTACAATTGGAGGAGAAAAAAAGAAAATTTTGGAAATTTAGTGACTCTAAGAAAATGGCCTGGGTTTATATCAGGTGCAGTGCAAAGGACCAAAAGGTGCCAAAACTAAGCTCACAGATGTTGCAAAAGCAGGGGAAAAAGTCAAGGAGGAAGACACAACTTAGGGGGCAAGATATGAGGGACATGGCATAAATACTTGAAATAATAAAAAAAAAAATAAAAAGAAAAACTCTTTCCCAAAGTCAAAGCCATCAAAATGCAGGCAGACCATACGACACCAAGGGCAGGCACATGCAGCAAAGCTTGCCAAAATTGATCCCCACTGAAGGCCAAAACAGAAAAGAAGGACCTACAAACACGCTGGAATGGAGACAATATCAAAGGATTTGCAATTGGAGGAGAAAAAAAGAAAATTTGGGAAATTTAATGACTCTAAGAAAATGGCCTGGGGTTTTATCAGGTGCAGTGCAAAGGACCAAAAGATGCCAAAACTAAGCTCAGAGATGTTGCAAAAGCAGGGGAAAAAGTAAAGGAGGAAGAAACAACTTAGGGGGCAAGATATGTAGGACATGGCATGAACACTTCAGAAAACAACCAAAAAAAGAAAAAAATCTTTCCCAAAGTCAAAGCCATCAAAAGGCATGGCCTGCCATCAAGTGCAGGGACATGCACCAAAGATTCCTCTATTGGTCCCCATTGAAATCGCAAGATTCCTTTTCCCTTCCCGAAAGGAAATGAAATTTCCTTTCGGGAAGGGAAAAGGAATCTTGCGATTCCCAAAAGAAAGGCTTACAAACACTCTGGAAAGGAGATAGGTTCAAATTAAATGCAATTGAAAAATACAGAATATTGGGAATTTTAGTCTCTTCAAAAAATAGGCTGTGAGGAAATCAGCTGCATTGCAAAGGACCAAAAGGTGGCAAAACAAAGCTCACAGATGTTGCAAAAGCAGGGGAAAAAGTCAAGGAGGAAGACACAACTTAGGGGGCAAGATATGAGGGACATGGCATGAATACTTAAAAAAATACAAAAAAAAAAAAAAAGAAAAACTCTTTCCCAAAGTCAAAGCCATCAAAATGCAGGCAGGCCATACGCCAGCAAGGGCAGGCCCATGCAGCAAAGCTTGCCAAAATTGATCCCCACTGAAGGCAAAACAGAAAAGAAGGACCTACAAACACGCTGGAAAGGAGTCAACATCCAAGGAATTACAATTGGAGGAGAAAAAAAGAAAATTTGGGAAATTTAGTGACTCTAAGAAAATGGCCTGGAGTTTTATCAGGTGCAGTGCAAAGGACCAAAAGATGACAAAACTAAGCTCACAGATGTTGCAAAAGAAGGGGAAAAAGTCAAGGAGGAAGACACAACTTAGGGGGCAAGATATGAGGGACATGGCATGAATACTTAAAGTAATAAAAAAAAAAAAAAAAAGAAAAACTCTTTCCCAAAGTCAAAGCCATCAAAATGCAGGCAGACCATACGACACCAAGGGCAGGCACATGCAGCAAAGCTTGCCAAAATTGATCCCCACTGAAGGCCAAAACAGAAAAGAAGGACCTACAAACACGCTGGAATGGAGACAATATCAAAGGATTTGCAATTGGAGGAGAAAAAAAGAAAATTTGGGAAATTTAATGACTCTAAGAAAATGGCCTGGGTTTATATCAGGCGCATTGCAAAGGAACAAAACGTGCCAAAACTAAGCTCACACATGTTGCAAAATCAGGGGAAAAAGCGAAGGAGGAAGACACAACTTAGGGGGCAAGATATGAGGGACATGGCATGAATACTTAAAACAAAAAAGAAAAAAAAAAAAAGAAAAAATCTATCCCAAAGTCAAAGCCATCAAAATGCAGGCAGGCCATACGCCAGCAAGGGCAGGCACATGCAGCAAAGCTTGCCAAAATTGATCCACACTGAAGGCCAAAACAGAAAAGAAGGACTTACAAACACGCTGGAATGGAGACACCATCAAAGGAATTGCAATTGGAGGAGAAAAAAAGAAAATTTGGGAAATTTAATGATTCTTAGAAAGTGGCTTGGGGTTTTAGCAGGTGCAGTGCAAAGGACCAAAAAATGCCAAAACTAAGCTCACAGATGTTGCAAAAGCAGGGGAAAAAGTCAAGGAGGAAGACACAACTTAGGGAGCAAGATATGAGGGACATGGCATGAATACTTAAAACAAAAAAAAAAGAAAAAGAAAAAAATCTTTCCCAAAGTCAAAGCCATGAAAATGCAGGCAGGCCATAAGCCACCAAGAGCAGGCACATGCAGCAAAGCTTGCCAAAATTGATCCCCACTGAAGGCCAAAACAGAAAAGAAGGACTTACAAAAACGCTGGAATGGAGTCAACATCAAAGGAATTGCAATTGGAGGAGAAAAAAAGAAAATTTGGGAAATTAAGTGACTCTAAGAAAATGACCTGGGGTTTATATCAGCTGCATTGCAAAGGACCAAAATGTGCCAAAACTAAGCTCACAGATGTTGCAAAAGCAGGGGAAAAAGTCAAGGAGGAAGACACAACTTAGGGGGCAAGATGTGAGGGACATGGCATGAATACCTAAAATAATAAAAAAAAAAAAAAAAAAAATCTTTCCCAAAGTCAAAGCCATCAAAATGCAGGCAGGCCATACGCCAGCAATTGCAGGCACATGCAGCAAAGCTTGCCAAAATTGATCCCCACTGAAGGCCAAAACAGAAAAGAAGGACTTACAAACAAGCTGGAATGGAGACAGCATCAAAGGAATTTCAAATGGAGGAGAAAAAAAAAAAAACGGGAAATTTAGTGACTCGAAGAAAATTGCCTGGGTTTATATCAGGTGCAGGGCAAAGGACCAAAAGATGCCAAAACTAAGCTCACATATGTTGCAAAAGCAGGGGAAAAAGTCAAGGAGGAAGACAAAACTTAGGGGGAAAGATGTGAGGGACATGGCATGAATACTTAAAATAATAAAAAAAAAAAAAGAAAAAATCTTTCCCAAAGTCAAAGCCATCAAAATGCCGGCAGGCCATACGCCAGCAAGTGCAGGCACATGCAGCAAAGCTTGCCAAAATTGATCCCCACTGAAGGCCAAAACAGAAAAGAAGGACTTACTAACACGCTGGAATGGAGACAACAAGAAAGGAAATCAATTTCTATGAGAAAAAAAGAAAATTTGGATAAGTTAGTGATTCTAAGAACATGGCCTGGGTTTATATCATGTGCAGTGCAAAGGACTAAAAGAAGCCAAAACTAAGCTCACAAATGTTGCAAAAGCAGGGGAAAAAGTCAAGGAGGAAGATAGAACTTAGGGGGCAAGATATGAGGGACATGGCTTGAACACTTCAGAAAACAACCAAAAAAAGAAAAAAATCTTTCCCAAAGTCAAAGCCATCAAAAGCCATGGCCTGCCATCAAGTGCAGGGACATGCACCAAAGATTCCTCTATTGGTCCCCATTGAAATCGCAAGATTGCTTTTCCCTTCCCGAAAGGAAATTTCATTTCCTTTCGGGAAGGGAAAAGGAATCTTGCGGATCCCAAAAGAAAGGCTTACAAACACTCTGGAAAGGAGATAGGTTCAAATGAAATGCAATTGAAAAAAGCAGAAAATCGGGAATTTTTGTCTCTTCAAAAAATAGGCTGTGAGGAAATCAGCTGCATTGCAAAGGACCAAAAGGTGCCAAAACTAAGCTCACAGATGTTGCAAAAGCAGGGGAAAAAGTCAAGGAGGAAGGCACAAGTTAGGGAGCAAGATATGAGGGACATGGCATGAATACTAAAAACAAACAAAAAAAGAAAAAATAGAAATAATCTCTCCCAAAGTCAAAGCCATCAAAATGCAGGCAGGCCATACGCCAGCAAGGGCAGGCACATGCAGCAAAGCTTGCCAAAATTGATCCCCACTGAAGGCCAAAACAGAAAAGAAGGACTTACAAACACGCTGGAATGGAGACAACATGGAAGGAATTCAATTTCAATGCGAAAAAAAGAAAATTTGGGAAATTTAGTGACTCTAAGAAAATGGCCTCGGGTTTTAGCAGGTGCAGTGCAAAGGACCAAAAGATGCAAAAACTAAGCTCACAGATGTTGCAAAAGCAGGGGAAAAAGTCAAGGAGGAAGACACAACTTAGGGGGCAAGATACGAGGGACATGGCATGAATACTTAAAACAAAAAAAAAAAAAAGAAAAAATCTTTCCCAAAGTCAAAGCCATCAAAATGCAGGCAGGCCATACGCCAGCAAGGGCAGGCACATGCAGCAAAGCTTGCCAAAATTGATCCCCACTGAAGGCCAAAACAGAAAAGAAGGACTTGCAAACACGCTGGAATGGTGACAACTTCAAAGGAATTGCAATTGGAGGAGAAAAAACGAAAATTGGGGAAATGTAATGACTCTTAGAAAGTGGCCTGGGGTTTTAGCAGGTGCAGTGCAAAGGACCAAAAGGTGCCAAAACTAAGCTCACAGATGTTGCAAACACAGGGGAAAAAGTCAAGGAGGAAGACACAACTTAGGGAGCAAGATATGAGGGACATGGCATGAACACTTAAAACAAAAAAAAAAAAAAAAAGAAAAAAATCTTTCCCAAAGTCAAAGCCATCAAAATGCAGGCAGGCCATACGCCACCAAGGGAGGGCATATGCAGCAAAGCTTGCCAAAATTGATCCCCACTGAAGGCCAAAACAGAAAAGAAGGACCTACAAACACACTGGAAGGGAGTCAACATCAAAGGAATTACAATTGGAGGAGAAAAATGAAAATTTAGGAAATTTAGTGACTCTAAGAAAATGGCCTGGGTTTATATCAGGTGCAGTGCAAAAGACCAAAAGGGGCCAAAACTAAGCTCACAGATGTTGCAAAAGCAGGGGAAAAAGTCAAGGAGGAAGACACAACTTAGGGGGCAAGATATGAGGGACATGGCACGAATACTTACAATAATAAAAAAAAAAAAAAAAGAAAAAATCTTTCCCAAAGTCAAAGCCATCAAAATGCAGGCAGGCCATACGCCACCAAGGGCAGGCACATGCAGCAAAGCTTGCCAAAATTGATCCCCACTGAAGGCCAAAACAGAAAAGAAGGACTTACAAACACGCTGGAAAGGAGACACCATCAAAGGAATTGCAATTGGAGGAGAAAAAAAGAAAATTTGGGAAATTTAATGATTCTTAGAAAGTGGCTTGGGGTTTTAGCAGGTGCAGTGCAAAGGTCCAAAAGATGCAAAAACTAAGCTCACAGATGTTGCAAAAGCAGGGGAAAAAGTCAAGGAGGAAGACACAACTTAGGGAGCAAGATATGAGGGACATGGCATGAATACTTAAAACAAAAAAAAAAAAAAAAAGAAAAAAATCTTTCCCAAAGTCAAAGCCATGAAAATGCAGGCAGGCCATAAGCCACCAAGAGCAGGCACATGCAGCAAAGCTTGCCAAAATTGATCCCCACTGAAGGCCAAAACAGAAAAGAAGGACTTACAAAAACGCTGGAATGGAGTCAACATCAAAGGAATTGCAATTGGAGGAGAAAAAAAGAAAATTTGGGAAATTAAGTGACTCTAAGAAAATGACCTGGGGTTTATATCAGGTGCAGTGCAAAGGACCAAAAGATGCCAAAACTAAGCTCACAGATGTTGCAAAAGCAGGGGAAAAAGTCAAGGAGGAAGACACAACTTAGGGGGCAAGATGTGAGGGACATGGCATGAATACCTAAAATAATAAAAAAAAAAAAAGGAAAAATCTTTCCCAAAGTCAAAGCCATCAAAATGCAGGCAGGCCATACGCCAGCAATTGCAGGCACATGCAGCAAAGCTTGCCAAAATTGATCCCCACTGAAGGCCAAAACAGAAAAGAAGGACTTACAAACACGCTGGAATGGAGACAACAAGAAAGGAAATCAATTTCTATGAGAAAAAAAGAAAATTTGGGTAAGTTAGTGATTCTAAGAACATGGCCTGGGTTTATATCATGTGCAGTGCAAAGGACTAAAAGAAGCCAAAACTAAGCTCACAGATGTTGCAAAAGCAGGGGAAAAAGTCAAGGAGGAAGATAGAACTTAGGGGGCAAGATATGAGGGACATGGCTTGAACACTTCAGAAAACAACCAAAAAAAGAAAAAAATCTTTCCCAAAGTCAAAGCCATCAAAAGCCATGGCCTGCCATCAAGTGCAGGGACATGCACCAAAGATTCCTCTATTGGTCCCCATTGAAATCGCAAGATTGCTTTTCCCTTCCCGAAAGGAAATTTCATTTCCTTTCGGGAAGGGAAAAGGAATCTTGCGGATCCCAAAAGAAAGGCTTACAAACACTCTGGAAAGGAGATAGGTTCAAATGAAATGCAATTGAAAAAAGCAGAAAATCGGGAATTTTTGTCTCTTCAAAAAATAGGCTGTGAGGAAATCAGCTGCATTGCAAAGGACCAAAAGGTGCCAAAACTAAGCTCACAGATGTTGCAAAAGCAGGGGAAAAAGTCAAGGAGGAAGGCACAACTTAGGGAGCAAGATACGAGGGACATGGCATGAATACTTAAAACAAAAAAAAAAAAAAGAAAAAATCTTTCCCAAAGTCAAAGCCATCAAAATGCAGGCAGGCCATACGCCAGCAAGGGCAGGCACATGCAGCAAAGCTTGCAAAAATTGATCCCCACTAAGGCCAAAACAGAAAAGAAGGACTTGCAAACACGCTGGAATGGTGACAACTTCAAAGGAATTGCAATTGGAGGAGAAAAAACGAAAATTGGGGAAATGTAATGACTCTTAGAAAGTGGCCTGGGGTTTTAGCAGGTGCAGTGCAAAGGACCAAAAGGTGCCAAAACTAAGCTCACAGATGTTGCAAACACAGGGGAAAAAGTCAAGGAGGAAGACACAACTTAGGGAGCAAGATATGAGGGACATGGCATGAACACTTAAAACAAAAAAAAAAAAAAAAAGAAAAAAATCTTTCCCAAAGTCAAAGCCATCAAAATGCAGGCAGGCCATACGCCACCAAGGGCAGGCATATGCAGCAAAGCTTGCCAAAATTGATCCCCACTGAAGGCCAAAACAGAAAAGAAGGACCTACAAACACACTGGAAGGGAGTCAACATCAAAGGAATTACAATTGGAGGAGAAAAAAAGAAAATTTTGGAAATTTAGTGACTCTAAGAAAATGGCCTGGGTTTATATCAGGTGCAGTGCAAAAGACCAAAAGGTGCCAAAACTAAGCTCACAGATGTTGCAAAAGCAGGGGAAAAAGTCAAGGAGGAAGACACAACTTAGGGGGCAAGATATGAGGGACATGGCACGAATACTTACAATAATAAAAAAAAAAAAAAAAGAAAAACCCTTTCCCAAAGTCAAAGCCATCAAAATGCAGGCAGGCCATACGCCAGCAAGGGCAGGCACATGCAGCAAAGCTTGCCAAAATTGATCCCCACTGAAGGCCAAAACAGAAAAGAAGGACCTACAAACACGCTGGAAAGGAGTCAACATCAAAGGAATTGCAATTGGAGGAGAAAAAAAGAAAATTTGGGAAATTTAGTGACTCTAAGAAAATGGCCTGGGGTTTTATCAGGTGCAGTGCAAAAGACCAAAAGGTGCCAAAACTAAGCTCACAGATGTTGCAAAAGCAGGGGAAAAAGTCAAGGAGGAAGACACAACTTAGGGGGCAAGATATGAGGGACATGGCACGAATACTTACAATAATAAAAAAAAAAAAAAAAAGAAAAAATCTTTCCGAAAGTCAAGGCCATCAAAATGCAGGCAGCCCATACGCCACCAAGGGCAGGCACATGCAGCAAAGCTTGCCAAAATTGATCCCCACTGAAGGCCAAAACAGAAAAGAAGGACCTACAAACACGCTGGAAAGGAGTCAACATCAAAGGAATTGCAATTGGAGGAGAAAAAAAGAAAATTTGGGAAATTTAGTGACTCTAAGAAAATGGCCCGGGGTTTTATCAGGTGCAGTGCAAAGGACCAAAAGATGCCAAAACTAAGCTCACAGATGTTGCAAAAGCAGGGGAAAAAGTCAAGGAGGAAGACACAACTTAGGGGGCAAGATATGAGGGACATGGCATGAATACTTAAAATAATAAAAAAAAAAAAAAGAAAAAACCCTTTCCCAAAGTCAAAGCCATCAAAATGCAGGCAGACCATACGACACCAAGGGCAGGCACATGCAGCAAAGCTTGCCAAAATTGATCCCCACTGAAGGCCAAAACAGAAAAGAAGGACCTACAAACACGCTGGAATGGAGACAATATCAAAGGATTTGCAATTGGAGGAGAAAAAAAGAAAATTTGGGAAATTTAATGACTCTAAGAAAATGGCCTGGGTTTATATCAGGCGCATTGCAAAGAAACAAAACGTGCCAAAACTAAGCTCACAGATGTTGCAAAATCAGGGGAAAAAGCGAAGGAGGAAGACACAACTTAGGGGGCAAGATATGAGGGACATGGCATGAATACTTAAAACAAAAAAAAAAAAAAAAAAAAGAAAAAATCTATCCCAAAGTCAAAGCCATCAAAATGCAGGAAGGCCATACGCCAGCAAGGGCAGGCACATGCAGCAAAGCTTGCCAAAATTGATCCACACTGAAGGCCAAAACAGAAAAGAAGGACCTACAAACACGCTGGAATGGAGACACCATCAAAGGAATTGCAATTGGAGGAGAAAAAAAGAAAATTTGGGAAATTTAATGATTCTTAGAAAGTGGCTTGGGGTTTTAGCAGGTGCAGTGCAAAGGACCAAAAGATGCCAAAACTAAGCTCACAGATGTTGCAAAAGCAGGGGAAAAAGTCAAGGAGGAAGACACAACTTAGGGAGCAAGATATGAGGGACATGGCATGAATACTTAAAACAAAAAAAAAAAAAAAAAAGAAAAAAATCTTTCCCAAAGTCAAAGCCATGAAAATGCAGGCAGGCCATAAGCCACCAAGGGCAGGCACATGCAGCAAAGCTTGCCAAAATTGATCCCCACTGAAGGCCAAAACAGAAAAGAAGGACTTAAAAAAACGCTGGAATGGAGACAAAATCAAAGGATTTGCAATTGGAGGAGAAATAAATAAAATTTGTGTAAGTTTGTTATTCTATGAAAATGGCCTGGGTTTATATCAGGTGCAGTGCAAAGGACCAAAAGATGCCAAAACTAGAGCTCACAGATGTTGCAAAAGCAGGGGAAAAAGTCAAGGAGGAAGACACAACTTAGGGGGCAAGATGTGAGGGACATGGCATGAATACCTAAAATAATAAAAAAAAAAAAAGGAAAAATCTTTCCCAAAGTCAAAGCCATCAAAATGCAGGCAGGCCATACGCCAGCAAGTGCAGGCACATGCAGCAAAGCTTGCCAAAATTGATCCCCACTGAAGGCCAAAACAGAAAAGAAGGACTTACAAACAAGCTGGAATGGAGACAGCATCAAAGGAATTCCAAATGGAGGAGAAAAAAAGAAATTCTGGGAAATTTAGTGACTCGAAGAAAATGGCCTGGGTTTATATCAGGTGCAGTGTATAGGACCAAAAGATGCCAAAACTAATCTCACAGATGTTGCAAAAGCAGGGGAAAAAGTCAAGGAGGAAGACACAACTTAGGGGGCAAGATATGAGGGACATGGCATGAATACTTAAAACAAAAAACAAAAAAAAAGAAAAAACCCTTTCCCAAAGTCAAAGCCATCAAAATGCAGGCAGACCATACGACACCAAGGGCAGGCACATGCAGCAAAGCTTGCCAAAATTGATCCCCACTGAAGGCCAAAACAGAAAAGAAGGACCTACAAACACGCTGGAATGGAGACAATATCAAAGGATTTGCAATTGGAGGAGAAAAAAAGAAAATTTGGGAAATTTAATGATTCTTAGAAAGTGGCTTGGGGTTTTAGCAGGTGCAGTGCAAAGGACCAAAAGATGCCAAAACTAAGCTCACAGATGTTGCAAAAGCAGGGGAAAAAGTCAAGGAGGCAGGCACAACTTAGGGAGCAAGATATGAGGGACATGGCATGAATACTAAAAACAAACAAAAAAAGAAAAAATAGAAATAATCTCTCCCAAAGTCAAAGCCATCAAAATGCAGGCAGGCCATACGCCAGCAAGGGCAGGCACATGCAGCAAAGCTTGCCAAAATTGATCCCCACTGAAGGCCAAAACAGAAAAGAAGGACTTACAAACACGCTGGAATGGAGACAACATGGAAGGAATTCAATTTCTATGCGAATAAAAGAAAATATGGGAAATTTAGTGACTCTAAGAAAATGGCCTCGGGTTTTAGCAGGTGCAGTGCAAAGGACCAAAAGATGAAAAAACTAAGCTCACAGATGTTGCAAAAGCAGGGGAAAAAGTCAAGGAGGAAGGCACAACTTAGGGAGCAAGATATGAGGGACATGGCATGAATACTTAAAACAAAAAAAAAAAAAAGAAAAAATCTTTCCCAAAGTCAAAGCCATCAAAATGCAGGCAGGCCATACGCCAGCAAGGGCAGGCACATGCAGCAAAGCTTGCCAAAATTGATCCCCACTGAAGGCCAAAACAGAAAAGAAGGACTTTCAAACACGCTGGAATGGTGACAACTTCAAAGGAATTGCAATTGGAGGAGAAAAAAGGAAAATTGGGGAAATGTAATGACTCTTAGAAAGTGGCCTGGGGTTTTAGCAGGTGCAGTGCAAAGGACCAAAAGGTGCCAAAACTAAGCTCACAGATGTTGCAAAATCAGGGGAAAAAGTCAAGGAGGAAGACACAACTTAGGGGGCAAGATATGAGGGACATGGCACGAATACTTACAATAATAAAAAAAAAAAAAAAAAAAAAATCTTTCCCAAAGTCAAAGCCATCAAAATGCAGGCAGGCCATACGCCAGCAAGGGCAGGCACATGCAGCAAAGCTTGCCAAAATTGATCCCCACTGAAGGCCAAAACAGAAAAGAAGGACCTACAGACACGCTGGAAAGGAGTCAACATCAAAGGAATTGCAATTGGAGGAGAAAAAATAAATATTTGGAAATTTAGTGACTCTAAGAAAATGGCCTGGGGTTTTATCAGGTGCAGTGCAAAGGACCAAAAGATGCCAAAACTAAGCTCAGAGATGTTGCAAAAGCAGGGGAAATAGTAAAGGAGGAAGAAACAACTTAGGGGGCAAGATATGTAGGACATGGCATGAACACTTCAGAAAACAACCAAAAAAAGAAAAAAATCTTTCCCAAAGTCAAAGCCATCAAAAGGCATGGCCTGCCATCAAGTGCAGGGACATGCACCAAAGATTCCTCTATTGGTCCCCATTGAAATCGCAAGATTCCTTTTCCCTTCCCGAAAGGAAATGAAATTTCCTTTCGGAAAGGGAAAAGGAATCTTGCAATTCCCAAAAGAAAGGCTTACAAACACTCTGGAAAGGAGATAGGTTCAAATTAAATGCAATTGAAAAATACAGAATATCGGGAATTTTAGTCTCTTCAAAAAATAGGCTGTGAGGAAATCAGCTGCATTGCAAAGGACCAAAAGGTGCCAAAACTAAGCTCACAGATGTTGCAAAAGCAGGGGAAAAAGTCAAGGAGGAAGACACAACTTAGGGGGCAAGATATGAGGGACATGGCATGAATACTTAAAAAAATACAAAAAAAAAAAAAAGAAAAAATCTTTCCCAAAGTCAAAGCCATCAAAATGCAGGCAGGCCATACGCCACCAAGGGCAGGCACATGCAGCAAAGCTTGCCAAAATTGATCCCCACTGAAGGCAAAACAGAAAAGAAGGACCTACAAACACGCTGGAAAGGAGTCAACATCAAAGGAATTGCAATTGGAGGAGAAAAAAAGAAAATTTGGGAAATTTAGTGACTCTAAGAAAATGGCCTGGGGTTTTATCAGGTGCAGTGCAAAGGACCAAAAGATGCCAAAACTAAGCTCACAGATGTTGCAAAAGCAGGGGAAAAAGTCAAGGAGGAAGACACAACTTAGGGGGCAAGATATGAGGGACATGGCATGAATACGTAAAATAATAAAAAAAAAAAAATGGAAAAACCCTTTCCCAAAGTCAAAGCCATCAAAATGCAGGCAGGCCATACGCCACCAAGGGCAGGCATATGCAGCAAAGCTTGCCAAAATTGATCCCCACTGAAGGCCAAAACAGAAAAGAAGGACCTACAAAAACGATGGAATGGAGACAACATCAAAGGATTTGCAATTGGAGGAGAAAAAAAGAAAATTTGGGAAATTTAGTGACTCTAAGAAAATGGCCTGGGGTTTATATCAGGTGCAGTGCAAAGGACCAAAAGATGCCAAAACTAAGCTCACAGATGTTGCAAAAGCAGGGGAAAAAGTCAAGGAGGTAGACACAACTTAGGGAGCAAGATATGAGGGACATGGCATTAATACTTAAAACAAAAAAAAAAAATTAAAAAAGAAAAAATCTTTCCCAAAATCAAAGCCATCAAAATGCAGGCAAGCCATACACCACCAAGGGCAGGCACATGCAGAAAAGCTTGCCAAAATTGATCCCCACTGAAGGCCAAAACAGAAAAGAAGGACTTAAAAACACGCTAGAATGGAGACACCATCAAAGGAATTGCAATTGGAGGAGAAAAAAACAAAATTTGGGAAATTTAGTGACTCTAAGAAAATGGCCTGGGTTTATATCAGGCGCATTGCAAAGGAACAAAACGTGCCAAAACTAAGCTCACAGATGTTGCAAAAGCAGGGGAAAAAGTCAAGGAGGAAGACACAACTTAGGGAGCAAGATATGAGGGACATGGCATGAATACTTAAAACAAAAAACAAAAAAAAAAAAAAGAAAAAATCTATCCCAAATTCAAAGCCATCAAAATGCAGGCAGGCCATAAGCCACCAAGGGCAGGCACATGCAGCAAAGCTTGCCAAAATTGATCCCCACTGAAGGCCAAAACAGAAAAGAAGGACTTACAAACACGCTGGAATGGAGACACCATCAAAGGAATTGCAATTGGAGGAGAAAAAAAGAAAATTTGGGAAATTTAATGATTCTTAGAAAGTGGCTTGGGGTTTTAGCAGGTGCAGTGCAAAGGACCAAAAGATGCCAAAACTAAGCTCACAGATGTTGCAAAAGCAGGGGAAAAAGTCAAGGAGGAAGACACAACTTAGGGAGCAAGATATGAGGGACATGGCATGAATACTTAAAGCAAAAAAAAAAAAAAAAGAAAAAAATCTTTCCCAAAGTCAAAGCCATGAAAATGCAGGCAGGCCATAAGCCACCAAGAGAAGGCACATGCAGCAAAGCTTGCCAAAATTGATCCCCACTGAAGGCCAAAACAGAAAAGAAGGACTTACAAAAACGCTGGAATGGAGTCAACATCAAAGGAATTGCAATTGGAGGAGAAAAAAAGAAAATTTGGGAAATTAAGTGACTCTAAGAAAATGACCTTGGGTTTATATCAGGTGCAGTGCAAAGGACCAAAAGATGCCAAAACTAAGCTCACAGATGTTGCAAAAGCAGGGGAAAAAGTCAAGGAGGAAGACACAACTTAGGGGGCAAGATGTGAGGGACATGGCATGAATACCTAAAATAATAAAAAAAAAAAAAGGAAAAATCTTTCCCAAAGTCAAAGCCATCAAAATGCAGGCAGGCCATACGCCAGCAATTGCAGGCACATGCAGCAAAGCTTGCCAAAATTGATCCCCACTGAAGGCCAAAACAGAAAAGAAGGACTTACTAACACGCTGGAATGGAGACAACAAGAAAGGAAATCAATTTCTATGAGAAAAAAAGAAAATTTGGGTAAGTTAGTGATTCTAAGAACATGGCCTGGGTTTATATCATGTGCAGTGCAAGGGACTAAAAGAAGCCAAAACTAAGCTCAGAGATGTTGCAAAAGCAGGGGAAAAAGTCAAGGAGGAAGATAGAACTTAGGGGGCAAGATATGAGGGACATGGCTTGAACACTTCAGAAAACAACCAAAAAAAGAAAAAAATCTTTCCCAAAGTCAAAGCCATCAAAAGCCATGGCCTGCCATCAAGTGCAGGGACATGCACCAAAGATTCCTCTATTGGTCCCCATTGAAATCACAAGATTGCTTTTCCCTTCCCGAAAGGAAATTTCATTTCCTTTCGGGAAGGGAAAAGGAATCTTGCGGATCCCAAAAGAAAGGCCTACAAACACTCTGGAAAGGAGATAGGTTCAAATGAAATGCAATTGAAAAAAGCAGAAAATCGGGAATTTTTGTCTCTTCAAAAAATAGGCTGTGAGGAAATCAGCTGCATTGCAAAGGACCAAAAGGTGCCAAAACTAAGCTCACAGATGTTGCAAAAGCAGGGGAAAAAGTCAAGGAGGAAGGCACAACTTAGGGAGCAAGATATGAGGGACATGGCATGAATACTAAAAACAAACAAAAAAAGAAAAAATAGAAATAATCTCTCCCAAAGTCAAAGCCATCAAAATGCAGGCAGGCCATACGCCAGCAAGGGCAGGCACATGCAGCAAAGCTTGCAAAAATTGATCCCCACTGAAGGCCAAAACAGAAAAGAAGGACTTACAAACACGCTGGAATGGAGACAACATGGAAGGAATTCAATTTCTATGCGAATAAAAGAAAATTTGGGAAATTTAGTGACTCTAAGAAAATGGCCTCGGGTTTTAGCAGGTGCAGTGCAAAGGACCAAAAGATGCAAAAACTAAGCTCACAGATGTTGCAAAAGCAGGGGAAAAAGTCAAGGAGGAAGACACAACTTAGGGGGCAAGATACGAGGGACTTGGCATGAATACTTAAAACAAAAAAAAAAAAAAGAAAAAATCTTTCCCAAAGTCAAAGCCATCAAAATGCAGGCAGGCCATACGCCAGCAAGGGCAGGCACATGCAGCAAAGCTTGCCAAAATTGATCCCCACTGAAGGCCAAAACAGAAAAGAAGGACTTGCAAACACGCTGGAATGGTGACAACTTCAAAGGAATTGCAATTGGAGGAGAAAAAAGGAAAATTGGGGAAATGTAATGACTCTTAGAAAGTGGCCTGGGGTTTTAGCAGGTGCAGTGCAAAGGACCAAAAGGTGCCAAAACTAAGCTCACAGATGTTGCAAACACAGGGAAAAAGTCAAGGAGGAAGACACAACTTAGGGAGCAAGATATGAGGGACATGGCATGAACACTTAAAACAAAAAAAAAAAAAAAAAGAAAAAAATCTTTCCCAAAGTCAAAGCCATCAAAATGCAGGCAGGCCATACGCCACCAAGGGCAGGCATATGCAGCAAAGCTTGCCAAAATTGATCCCCACTGAAGGCCAAAACAGAAAAGAAGGACCTACAAACACACTGGAAGGGAGTCAACATCAAAGGAATTACAATTGGAGGAGAAAAAAAGAAAATTTTGGAAATTTAGTGACTCTAAGAAAATGGCCTGGGTTTATATCAGGTGCAGTGCAAAAGACCAAAAGGTGCCAAAACTAAGCTCACAGATGTTGCAAAAGCAGGGGAAAAAGTCAAGGAGGAAGACACAACTTAGGGGGCAAGATATGAGGGACATGGCACGAATACTTACAATAATAAAAAAAAAAAAAAAAAAAAAATCTTTCCCAAAGTCAAAGCCATCAAAATGCAGGCAGGCCATACGCCAGCAAGGGCAGGCACATGCAGCAAAGCTTGCCAAAATTGATCCCCACTGAAGGCCAAAACAGAAAAGAAGGACCTACAGACACGCTGGAAAGGAGTCAACATCAAAGGAATTGCAATTGGAGGAGAAAAAATAAATATTTGGAAATTTAGTGACTCTAAGAAAATGGCCTGGGGTTTTATCAGGTGCAGTGCAAAGGACCAAAAGATGCCAAAACTAAGCTCAGAGATGTTGCAAAAGCAGGGGAAATAGTAAAGGAGGAAGAAACAACTTAGGGGGCAAGATATGTAGGACATGGCATGAACACTTCAGAAAACAACCAAAAAAAGAAAAAAATCTTTCCCAAAGTCAAAGCCATCAAAAGGCATGGCCTGCCATCAAGTGCAGGGACATGCACCAAAGATTCCTCTATTGGTCCCCATTGAAATCGCAAGATTCCTTTTCCCTTCCCGAAAGGAAATGAAATTTCCTTTCGGAAAGGGAAAAGGAATCTTGCGATTCCCAAAAGAAAGGCTTACAAACACTCTGGAAAGGAGATAGGTTCAAATTAAATGCAATTGAAAAATACAGAATATCGGGAATTTTAGTCTCTTCAAAAAATAGGCTGTGAGGAAATCAGCTGCATTGCAAAGGACCAAAAGGTGCCAAAACTAAGCTCACAGATGTTGCAAAAGCAGGGGAAAAAGTCAAGGAGGAAGACACAACTTAGGGGGCAAGATATGAGGGACATGGCATGAATACTTAAAAAAATACAAAAAAAAAAAAAAGAAAAAATCTTTCCCAAAGTCAAAGCCATCAAAATGCAGGCAGGCCATATGCCAGCAAGGGCAGGCACATGCAGCAAAGCTTGCCAAAATTGATCCCCACTGAAGGCAAAACAGAAAAGAAGGACCTACAAACACGCTGGAAAGGAGTCAACATCAAAGGAATTGCAATTGGAGGAGAAAAAAAGAAAATTTTGGAAATTTAGTGACTCTAAGAAAATGGCCTGGGGTTTTATCAGGTGCAGTGCAAAGGACCAAAAGATGCCAAAACTAAGCTCACAGATGTTGCAAAAGCAGGGGAAAAAGTCAAGGAGGAAGACAGAACTTAAGGGGCAAGATATGAGGGACATGGCATGAATACTTAAAATAATAAAAAAAAAAAAAAGGAAAAACCCTTTCCCAAAGTCAAAGCCATCAAAATGCAGGCAGGCCATACGCCACCAAGGGCAGGCATATGCAGCAAAGCTTGCCAAAATTGATCCCCACTGAAGGCCAAAACAGAAAAGAAGGACCTACAAAAACGATGGAATGGAGACAACATCAAAGGATTTGCAATTGGAGGAGAAAAAAAGAAAATTTGGGAAATTTAGTGACTCTAAGAAAATGGCCCGGGGTTTATATCAGGTGCAGTGCAAAGGACCAAAAGATGCCAAAACTAAGCTCACAGATGTTGCAAAAGCAGGGGAAAAAGTCAAGGAGGAAGACACAACTTAGGGAGCAAGATATGAGGGACATGGCATTAATACTTAAAACAAAAAAAAAAAATTAAAAAAGAAAAAATCTTTCCCAAAATCAAAGCCATCAAAATGCAGGCAAGCCATACGCCACCATGGGCAGGCACATGCAGAAAAGCTTGCCAAAATTGATCCCCACTGAAGGCCAAAACAGAAAAGAAGGACTTAAAAACACGCTAGAATGGAGACACCATCAAAGGAATTGCAATTGGAGGAGAAAAAAACAAAATTTGGAAAATTTAGTGACTCTAAGAAAATGGCCTGGGTTTATATCAGGCGCATTGCAAAGGACCAAAACGTGCCAAAACTAACCTCACAGATGTTGCAAAATCAGGGGAAAAAGCGAAGGAGGAAGACACAACTTAGGGGGCAAGATATGAGGGACATGGCATGAATACTTAAAACAAAAAACAAAAAACAAAAAAAGAAAAAATCTATCCCAAATTCAAAGCCATCAAAATTCAGGCAGGCCATACGCCACCAAGGGCAGGCACATGCAGCAAAGCTTGCCAAAATTGATCCCCACTGAAGGCCAAAACAGAAAAGAAGGACCTACAAACACGCTGGAAAGGAGTCAACATCAAAGGAATTGCAATTGGAGGAGAAAAAAAGAAAATTTGGGAAATTTAGTGACTCTAAGAAAATGGCCTGGGGTTTTATCAGGTGCAGTGCAAAGGACCAAAATGTGGCAAAACAAAGCTCACAGATGTTGCAAAAGCAGGGGAAAAAGTCAAGGAGGAAGACACAACTTAGGGGGTAAGATATGAGGGACATGGCATGAATACTTAAAACAAAAAAAAAAAAAAAAAAAAAGAAAAAATCTATCACAAACTCAAAGCCATCAAAATGCAGGCAGGCCATACGCCAGCAAGTGCAAGCACATGCAGCAAAGCTTGCCAAAATTGATCCCCACTGAAGGCCAAAACAGAAAAGAAGGACTTGCAAACACGCTGGAATGGAGACAACTTCAAAGGAATTGCAATTGGAGGAGAAAAAACGAAAATTGGGGAAATGTAATGACTCTTACAAAGTGGCCTGAGGTTTTAGCAGGTGCAGTGCAAAGGACCAAAAGGTGCCAAAACTAAGCTCACAGATGTTGCAAACACAGGGGAAAAAGTCAAGGAGGAAGACACAACTTAGGGAGCAAGATATGAGGGACATGGCATGAACACTTAAAACAAAAAAAAAAAAAAAAGAAAAAAATCTTTCCCAAAGTCAAAGCCATCAAAATGCAGGCAGGCCATGCGCCACCAAGGGCAGGCATATGCAGCAAAGCTTGCCAAAATTGATCCCCACTGAAGGCCAAAACAGAAAAGAAGGACCTACAAACACGCTGGAAATGAGTCAACATCAAAGGAATTACAATTGGAGGAGAAAAAAAGAAAATTTTGGAAATTTAATGACTCTAAGAAAATGGCCTGGGTTTATATCAGGTGCAGTGCAAAAGACCAAAAGGTGCCAAAACTAAGGTCACAGATGTTGCAAAAGCAGGGGAAAAAGTCAAGGAGGAAGACACAACTTAGGGGGCAAGATATGAGGGACATGGCACGAATACTTACAATAATAAAAAAAAAAAAAAAAAGAAAAAATCTTTCCCAAAGTCAAAGCCATCAAAATTCAGGCAGGCCATACGCCACCAAGAGCAGGCACATGCAGCAAAGCTTGCCAAAATTGATCCCCACTGAAGGCCAAAAGAGAAAAGAAGGACCTACAGACACGCTGGAAAGGAGTCAACATCAAAGGAATTGCAATTGGAGGAGAAAAAATAAATATTTGGAAATTTAGTGACTCTAAGAAAATGGCCTGGGGTTTTATCAGGTGCAGTGCAAAGGACCAAAAGATGCCAAAACCAAGCTCAGAGATGTTGCAAAAGCAGGGGAAAAAGTAAAGGAGGAAGAAACAACTTAGGGGGAAGATATGTAGGACATGGCATGAACACTTCAGAAAACAACCAAAAAAAGAAAAAAATCTTTCCCAAAGTCAAAGCCATCAAAAGGCATGGCCTGCCATCAAGTGCAGGGACATGCACCAAAGAGTCCTCTATTGGTCCCCATTGAAATCACAAGATTCCTTTTCCCTTCCCGAAAGGAAATGAAATTTCCTTTCGGAAAGGGAAAAGGAATCTTGCGATTCCCAAAAGAAAGGCTTACAAACACTCTGGAAAGGAGATAGGTTCAAATGAAATGCAATTGAAAAAAGCAGAAAATCGGGAATTTTAGTCTCTTCAAAAAATAGGCTGTGAGGAAATCAGCTGCATTGCAAAGGACCAAAAGGTGCCAAAACTAAGCTCACAGATGTTGCAAAAGCAGGGGAAAAAGTCAAGGAGGAAGACACAACTTAGGGGGCAAGATATGAGGGACATGGCATGAATACTTAAAAAAATATAAAAAAAAAAAAAAAGAAAAAATCTTTCCCAAAGTCAAAGCCATCAAAATGCAGGCAGGCCATACGCCACCAAGGGCAGGCACATGCAGCAAAGCTTGCCAAAATTGATCCCCACTGAAGGGAAAACAGAAAAGAGGACCTACAAACACGCTGGAAAGGAGTCAACATCAAAGGAATTGCAATTGGAGGAGAAAAAAAGAAAATTTGGGAAATTTAGTGACTCTAAGAAAATGGCCTGGGGTTTTATCAGGTGCAGTGCAAAGGACCAAAAGATGCCAAAACTAAGCTCACAGATGTTGCAAAAGCAGGGGAAAAAGTCAAGGAGGAAGACACAACTTAGGGGGCAAGATATGAGGGACATGGCATTAATACTTAAAACAAAAAAAAAAAAATAAAAAAGAAAAAATCTTTCCCAAAATCAAAGCCATCAAAATGCAGGCAAGCCATACGCCACCAAGGGCAGGCACATGCAGAAAAGCTTGCCAAAATTGATCCACACTGAAGGCCAAAACAGAAAAGAAGGACTTACAAACACGCTGGAATGGAGACACCATCAAAGGAATTGCAATTGGAGGAGAAAAAACGAAAATTTGGGAAATTTAATGATTCTTAGAAAGTGGCTTGGGGTTTTAGCAGGTGCAGTGCAAAGGACCAAAAGATGCCAAAACTAAGCTCACAGATGTTGCAAAAGCAGGGGAAAAAGTCAAGGAGGAAGACACAACTTAGGGAGCAAGATATGAGGGACATGGCATGAATACTTAAAGCAAAAAAAAAAAAAAAAGAAAAAAATCTTTCCCAAAGTCAAAGCCATGAAAATGCAGGCAGGCCATAAGCCACCAAGAGAAGGCACATGCAGCAAAGCTTGCCAAAATTGATCCCCACTGAAGGCCAAAACAGAAAAGAAGGACTTACAAAAACGCTGGAATGGAGTCAACATCAAAGGAATTGCAATTGGAGGAGAAAAAAAGAAAATTTGGGAAATTAAGTGACTCTAAGAAAATGACCTGGGGTTTATATCAGGTGCAGTGCAAAGGACCAAAAGATGCCAAAACTAAGCTCACAGATGTTGCAAAAGCAGGGGAAAAAGTCAAGGAGGAAGACACAACTTAGGGGGCAAGATGTGAGGGACATGGCATGAATACCTAAAATAATAAAAAAAAAAAAAGGAAAAATCTTTCCCAAAGTCAAAGCCATCAAAATGCAGGCAGGCCATACGCCAGCAATTGCAGGCACATGCAGCAAAGCTTGCCAAAATTGATCCCCACTGAAGGCCAAAACAGAAAAGAAGGACTTACTAACACGCTGGAATGGAGACAACAAGAAAGGAAATCAATTTCTATGAGAAAAAAAGAAAATTTGGGTAAGTTAGTGATTCTAAGAACATGGCCTGGGTTTATATCATGTGCAGTGCAAGGGACTAAAAGAAGCCAAAACTAAGCTCAGAGATGTTGCAAAAGCAGGGGAAAAAGTCAAGGAGGAAGATAGAACTTAGGGGGCAAGATATGAGGGACATGGCTTGAACACTTCAGAAAACAACCAAAAAAAGAAAAAAATCTTTCCCAAAGTCAAAGCCATCAAAAGCCATGGCCTGCCATCAAGTGCAGGGACATGCACCAAAGATTCCTCTATTGGTCCCCATTGAAATCACAAGATTGCTTTTCCCTTCCCGAAAGGAAATTTCATTTCCTTTCGGGAAGGGAAAAGGAATCTTGCGGATCCCAAAAGAAAGGCCTACAAACACTCTGGAAAGGAGATAGGTTCAAATGAAATGCAATTGAAAAAAGCAGAAAATCGGGAATTTTAGTCTCTTCAAAAAATAGGCTGTGAGGAAATCAGCTGAATTGCAAAGGACCAAAAGGTGCCAAAACTAAGCTCACAGATGTTGCAAAAGCAGGGGAAAAAGCGAAGGAGGAAGACACAACTTAGGGGGCAAGATATGAGGGACATGGCATGAATACTTAAAACAAAAATCAAAAAAAAAAAAAAAAGAAAAAATCTATCCCAAAGTCAAAGCCATCAAAATGCAGGCAGGCCATACGCCAGCAAGGGCAGGCACATGCAGCAAAGCTTGCCAAAATTGATCCCCACTGAAGGCCAAAACAGAAAAGAAGGACCTACAAAAACGATGGAATGGAGACAACATCAAAGGATTTGCAATTGGAGGAGAAAAAAAGAAAATTTGGGAAATTTAGTGACTCTAAGAAAATGGCCTGGAGTTTATATCAGGTGCAGTGCAAAGGACCAAAAGGTGCCAAAACTAAGCTCACAGATGTTGCAAAAGCAGGGGAAAAAGTCAAGGAGGAAGACACAACTTAGGGAGCAAGATATGAGGGACATGGCATTAATACTTAAAACAAAAAAAAAAAAATTAAAAAAGAAAAAATCTTTCCCAAAATCAAAGCCATCAAAATGCAGGCAAGCCATACGCCACCAAGGGCAGGCACATGCAGAAAAGCTTGCCAAAATTGATCCCCACTGAAGGCCAAAACAGAAAAGAAGGACTTAAAAACACGCTAGAATGGAGACACCATCAAAGGAATTGCAATTGGAGGAGAAAAAAACAAAATTTGGGAAATTTAGTGACTCTAAGAAAATGGCCACGGGTTTTAGCAGGTGCAGTGCAAAGGACCAAAAGATGCAAAAACTAAGCTCACAGATGTTGCAAAAGCAGGGGAAAAAGTCAAGGAGGAAGACACAACTTAGGGGGTAAGATACGAGGGACATGGCATGAATACTTAAAACAAAAAAAAAAAAAAGAAAAAATCTTTCCCAAAGTCAAAGCCATCAAAATGCAGGCAGGCCATACGCCAGCAAGGGCAGGCACATGCAGCAAAGCTTGCCAAAATTGATCCCCACTGAAGGCCAAAACAGAAAAGAAGGACCTACAAACACGCTGGAAAGGAGTCAACATCAAAGGAATTACAATTGGAGGAGAAAAAAAGAAAATTTGGGAAATTTAGTGACTCTAAGAAAATGGCCTGGGGTTTTATCAGGTGCAGTGCAAAGGACCAAAATGTGGCAAAACAAAGCTCACAGATGTTGCAAAAGCAGGGGAAAAAGTCAAGGAGGAAGACACAACTTAGGGGGTAAGATATGAGGGACATGGCATGAATACTTAAAACAAAAAAAAAAAAAAAAAAAAAGAAAAAATCTATCACAAACTCAAAGCCATCAAAATGCAGGCAGGCCATACGCCAGCAAGTGCAAGCACATGCAGCAAAGCTTGCCAAAATTGATCCCCACTGAAGGCCAAAACAGAAAAGAAGGACTTGCAAACACGCTGGAATGGAGACAACTTCAAAGGAATTGCAATTGGAGGAGAAAAAACGAAAATTGGGGAAATGTAATGACTCTTACAAAGTGGCCTGAGGTTTTAGCAGGTGCAGTGCAAAGGACCAAAAGATGCCAAAACTAAGCTCACAGATGTTGCAAACACAGGGGAAAAAGTCAAGGAGGAAGACACAACTTAGGGAGCAAGATATGAGGGACATGGCATGAACACTTAAAACAAAAAAAAAAAAAAAAGAAAAAAATCTTTCCCAAAGTCAAAGCCATCAAAATGCAGGCAGGCCATGCGCCACCAAGGGCAGGCATATGCAGCAAAGCTTGCCAAAATTGATCCCCACTGAAGGCCAAAACAGAAAAGAAGGACCTAAAAACACACTGGAAGGGAGTCAACATCAAAGGAATTACAATTGGAGGAGAAAAAAAGAAAATTTGGGAAATTTAATGACTCTAAGAAAATGGCCTGGGTTTATATCAGGTGCAGTGCAAAAGACCAAAAGGTGCCAAAACTAAGGTCACAGATGTTGCAAAAGCAGGGGAAAAAGTCAAGGAGGAAGACACAACTTAGGGGGCAAGATATGAGGGACATGGCACGAATACTTACAATAATAAAAAAAAAAAAAAAAGAAAAAATCTTTCCCAAAGTCAAAGCCATCAAAATTCAGGCAGGCCATACGCCATCAAGAGCAGGCACATGCAGCAAAGCTTGCCAAAATTGATCCCCACTGAAGGCCAAAAGAGAAAAGAAGGACCTACAGACACGCTGGAAAGGAGTCAACATCAAAGGAATTGCAATTGGAGGAGAAAAAATAAATATTTGGAAATTTAGTGACTCTAAGAAAATGGCCTGGGGTTTTATCAGGTGCAGTGCAAAGGACCAAAAGATGCCAAAACTAAGCTCAGAGATGTTGCAAAAGCAGGGGAAAAAGTAAAGGAGGAAGAAACAACTTAGGGGGCAAGATATGTAGGACATGGCATGAACACTTCAGAAAACAACCAAAAAAAGAAAAAAATCTTTCCCAAAGTCAAAGCCATCAAAAGGCATGGCCTGCCATCAAGTGCAGGGACATGCACCAAAGATTCCTCTATTGGTCCCCATTGAAATCACAAGATTCCTTTTCCCTTCCCGAAAGGAAATGAAATTTCCTTTCGGAAAGGGAAAAGGGAATCTTGCGATTCCCAAAAGAAAGGCTTACAAACACTCTGGAAAGGAGATAGGTTCAAATTAAATGCAATTGAAAAATACAGAATATCGGGAATTTTAGTCTCTTCAAAAAATAGGCTGTGTGGAAATCAGCTGCATTGCAAAGGACCAAAAGGTGCCAAAACTAAGCTCACAGATGTTGCAAAAGCAGGGGAAAAAGTCAAGGAGGAAGACACAACTTAGGGGGCAAGATATGAGGGACATGGCATGAATAATTAAAAAAATATAAAAAATAAAAAAAAAGAAAAAATCTTTCCCAAAGTCAAAGCCATCAAAATGCAGGCAGGCCATACGCCACCAAGGGCAGGCACATGCAGCAAAGCTTGCCAAAATTGATCCCCACTGAAGGGAAAACAGAAAAGAGGACCTACAAACACGCTGGAAAGGAGTCAACATCAAAGGAATTGCAATTGGAGGAGAAAAAAAGAAAATTTGGGAAATTTAGTGACTCTAAGAAAATGGCCTGGGGTTTTATCAGGTGCAGTGCAAAGGACCAAAAGATGCCAAAACTAAGCTCACAGATGTTGCAAAAGCAGGGGAAAAAGTCAAGGAGGAAGACACAACTTAGGGGGCAAGATATGAGGGACATGGCATGAATACTTAAAATAATAAAAAAAAAAAAAAGGAAAAACCCTTTCCCAAAGTCAAAGCCATCAAAATGCAGGCAGGCCATACGCCAGCAAGTGCAGGCACATGCAGCAAAGCTTGCCAAAATTGATCCCCACTGAAGGCCAAAACAGAAAAGAAGGACCTACAAAAACGATGGAATGGAGACAACATCAAAGGATTTGCAATTGGAGGAGAAAAAAAGAAAATTTGGGAAATTTAGTGACTCTAAGAAAATGGCCTGGGTTTATATCAGGTGCAGTGCAAAGGACCAAAAGATGCCAAAACTAAGCTCACAGATGTTGCAAAAGCAGGGGAAAAAGTCAAGGAGGAAGACACAACTTAGGGAGCAAGATATGAGGGACATGGCATTAATACTTAAAACAAAAAAAAAAAAAATAAAAAAGAAAAAATCTTTCCCAAAATCAAAGCCATCAAAATGCAGGCAAGCCATACGCCACCAAGGGCAGGCACATGCAGAAAAGCTTGCCAAAATTCATCCCCACTGAAGGCCAAAACAGAAAAGAAGGACTTAAAAACACGCTGGAATGGAGACACCATAAAGGAATTGCAATTGGAGGAGAAAAAAAGAAAATTTGGGAAATTTAGTGACTCTAAGAAATTGGCCTGGGTTTATATCAGGCGCATTTCAAATGACCAAAAGGTGCCAAAACTAAGCTCACAGATGTTGCAAAATCAGGGGAAAAAGCGAAGGAGGAAGACACAACTTAGGGGGCAAGATATGAGGGACATGGCATGAATACTTAAAATAATAAAAAAAAAAAAAAGAAAAAATCTATCTCAAACTCAAAGCCATCAAAATGCAGGCAGGCCATACGCCACCAAGGGCAGGCACATGCAGCAAAGCTTGCCAAAATTGATCCCCACTGAAGGCCGAAACAGAAAAGAAGGACCTACAAACACGCTGGAAAGGAGTCAACATCAAAGGAATTGCAATTGGAGGAGAAAAAAAGAAAATTTGGGAAATTTAGTGACTCTAAGAAAATGGCCTGGGGTTTTATCAGGTGCAGTGCAAAGGACCAAAATGTGGCAAAACTAAGCTCACAGATGTTGCAAAAGCAGGGGAAAAAGTCAAGGAGGAAGACACAACTTAGGGGGCAAGATATGAGGGACATGGCATGAATACTTAAAAAAAAAAAAAAAAAAAAAAAAGAAAAAATCTATCCCAAATTCAAAGCCATCAAAATGCAGGCAGGCCATACGCCAGCAATTGCAGGCACATGCAGCAAAGCTTGCCAAAATTGATGCCCACTGAAGGCCAAAACAGAAAAGAAGGACTTACAAACACGCTGGAATGGAGACAGCATCAAAGGAATTCTAAATGGAGGAGAAAAAAAAAAAATGGGAAATTCAGTGACTCTAACAAAATGGCCTGGGTTTATATCAGGTGCAGTGCAAAGGACCAAAAGATGCCAAAACTAAGCTCACAGATGTTGCAAAAGCAGGGGAAAAAGTCAAGGAGGAAGACAAAACTTAGGGGGAAAGATGTGAGGGATATGGCATGAATACTTAATATAATAAAAAAAAAAAAAAAGAAAAAATCTTTCCCAAAGTCAAAGCCATCAAAATGCAGGCAGGCCATACGCCAGCAAGTGCAGGCACATGCAGCAAAGCTTGCCAAAATTGATCCCCACTGAAGGCCAAAACAGAAAAGAAGGACTTACTAACACGCTGGAATGGAGACAACAAGAAAGGAATTCAATTTCTATGAGTAAAAAAGAAAATTTGGGTAAGTTAGTGATTCTAAGAAAATGGCCTGGGTTTATATCATGTGCAGTGCAAAGGACCAAAAGAAGCCAAAACTAAGCTCACAGATGTTGCAAAAGCAGGGGAAAAAGTCAAGGAGGAAGATAGAACTTAGGGGGCAAGATATGAGGGACATGGCTTGAACACTTCAGAAAACAACCAAAAAAAGAAAAAAATCTTTCCCAAAGTCAAAGCCATCAAAAGCCATGGCCTGCCATCAAGTGCAGGGACATGCACCAAAGATTCCTCTATTGGTCCCCATTGAAATCGCAAGATTGCTTTTGCCTTCCCGAAAGGAAATTTCATTTCCTTTCGGGAAGGGAAAAGGAATCTTGCGGATCCCAAAAGAAAGGCTTACAAACACTCTGGAAAGGAGATAGGTTCAAATGAAATGCAATTGAAAAAAGCAGAAAATTGGGAATTTTAGTCTCTTCAAAAAATAGGCTGTGAGGAAATCACCTGCATTGCAAAGGACCAAAAGGTGCCAAAACTAAGCTCACAGATGTTGCAAAAGCAGGGGAAAAAGTCAAGGAGGAAGGCACAACTTAGGGGGCAAGATATGAAGGACATGGCATGAATACTAAAAACAAACAAAAAAAGAAAAAATAGAAAAACTCTTTCCCAAAGTCAAAGCCATCAAAATGCAGGCAGGCCATACGCCACCAAGGGCAGGCACATGCAGCAAAGCTTGCCAAATTGATCCCCACTGAAGGCCAAAACAGAAAAGAAGGACTTACAAACACGCTGGAAAGGAGTCAACATCAAAGGAACTGCATTTGGAGGAGAAAAAAAGAAAATTTGGGAAATTTAGTGACCCTAAGAAAAGGGCCTGGGGTTTTATCAGGTGCAGTGCAAAGGAACAAAAGGTGCCAAAACTAAGCTCACAGATGTTGCAAAAGCAGGGGAAAAAGTCAAGGAGGAAGACACAACTTAGGGGGCAAGATATGAGGGACATGGCATGAATACCTAAAACAAAAAAAAAAAAAAAAAGAAAAAATCTTTCCGAAAGTCAAGGCCATCAAAATGCAGGCAGGCCATACGCCACCAAGGGCAGGCACATGCAGCAAAGCTTGCCAAAATTGATCCCCACTTTAGGCCAAAAGAGAAAAGAAGGACCTACAAACACGCTGGAAAGGTGTCAACATCAAAGGAATTGCAATTGGAGGAGAAAAAAGAAAATTTGGGAAATTTAGTGACTCTTAGAAAGTGGCCTGGGGTATTATCAGGTGCAGTGCAAAGGACCAAAAGATGCCAAAACTAAGCTCACAGATGTTGCAAAAGCAGGGGAAAAAGTCAAGGGGGAAGACACAACTTAGGGGGCAAGATATGAGGGACATGGCATTAATACTTAAAACAAAAAAAAAAAAATAAAAAAGAAAAAATCTTTCCCAAAATCAAAGCCATCAAAATGCAGGCAGGCCATACGCCACCAAGGGCAGGCACATGCAGAAAAGCTTGCCAAAATTGATCCCCACTGAAGGCTAAAACAGAAAAGAAGGACTTAAAAACACGCTAGAATGGAGGCACCATCAAAGGAATTGCAATTGGAGGAGAAAAAAAGAAAATTTGGGAAATTTAGTGACTCTAAGATAATGGCCTGGGTTTATATCAGGCGCATTGCAAAGGACCAAAACGTGCCAAAACTAAGCTCACAGATGTTGCAAAATCAGGGGAAAAAGCGAAGGAGGAAGACACAAATTAGGGGGCAAGATATGAGGGACATGGCATGAATACTTAAAACAAAAAAAAAAAAAAAAAAAAAGAAAAAATCTATCCCAAACTCAAAGCCATCAAAATGCAGGCAGGCCATACGCCAGCAAGGGCAGGCACATGCAGCACAGGTTGCTAAAATTGATCCCCACTGAAGGCCAAAACAGAAAAGAAGGACTTACTAACACGCTGGAATGGAGACAACAAGAAAGGAATTCAATTTCTATGAGTAAAAAAGAAAATTTGGGTAAGTTAGTGATTCTAAGAAAATGGCCTGGGTTTATATCACGTGCAGTGCAAAGGACCAAAAGAAGCCAAAACTAAGCTCACAGATGTTGCAAAAGCAGGGGAAAAAGTCAAGGAGGAAGATAGAACTTAGGGGGCAAGATATGAGGGACATGGCTTGAACACTTCAGAAAACAACCAAAAAAAGAAAAAAATCTTTCCCAAAGTCAAAGCCATCAAAAGGCATGGCCTGCCATCAAGTGCAGGGACATGCACCAAAGATTCCTCTATTGGTCCCCATTGAAATCGCAAGATTGCTTTTGCCTTCCCGAAAGGAAATTTCATTTCCTTTCGGGAAGGGAAAAGGAATCTTGCGGATCCCAAAAGAAAGGCTTACAAACACTCTGGAAAGGAGATAGGTTCAAATGAAATGCAATTGAAAAAAGCAGAAAATTGGGAATTTTACTCTCTTCAAAAAATAGGCTGTGAGGAAATCACCTGCATTGCAAAGGAACAAAAGGTGCCAAAACTAAGCTCACAGATGCTGCAAAAGCAGGGGAAAAAGTCAAGGAGGAAGGCACAACTTAGGGGGCAAGATATGAAGGACATGGCATGAATACTAAAAACAAACAAAAAAAGAAAAAATAGAAAAAAACATTCCCAAAGTCAAAGCCATCAAAATGCAGGCAGGCCATACGCCAGCAAGGGCAGGCCCATGCAGCAAAGCTTGCCAAAATTGATCCCCACTGAAGGCCAAAACAGAAAAGAAGGACCTACAAACACGCTGGAAAGGAGTCAACATCAAAGGAATTGCAATTGGAGGAGAAAAAAAGAAAATTTGGGTAAGTTACTGATTCTAAGAAAATGGCCCGGGGTTTATATCAGGTGCAGTGCAAAGGACCAAAAGATGCCAAAACTAAGCTCACAGATGTTTCAAAAGCAGGGGAAAAAGTCAAGAAGGAAGACACAACTTAGCGGGGCAAGATATGAGGGACATGGCATGAACACTTCAGAAAACAACCAATAAAAGAAAAAAATCTTTCCCAAAGTCAAAGACATCAAAAGGCATGGCCTGCCATCAAGTGCAGGGACATGCACCAAAGATTCCTCTATTGGTCCCCAATGAAATCGCAAGATTCCTTTTCCCTTCCCGAAAGGAAATTTCATTTCCTTTCGGGAAGGGAAAAGGAATCTTGCGAATCCCAAAAGAAAGGCTTACAAACACGCTGGAAAGGAGATAAGTTCAAATGAAATGCAATTGAAAAAAGCAGAAAATCGGGAATTTTAGTCTTTTCAAAAAATAGGCTGTGAGGAAATCAGCTGCATTGCAAAGGACCAAAAGGTGCCAAAACTAAGCTCACAGATGTTGCAAAAGCAGGGGAAAAAGTCAAGGAGGAAGACACAACTTAGGGGGCAAGATATGAGGGACATGGCATGAATACTTAAAATAATAAAAAAAAAAAAAAAGAAAAACTCTTTCCCAAAGTCAAAGATATCAAAATGCAGGCAGGCCATACGCCAGCAAGGGCAGGCACATGCAGCAAAACTTGCCAAAATTGATCCCCACTGAAGGTCAAAACAGAAAAGAAGGACCTACAAACACGCTGGAAAGGAGTCAACATCAAAGGAATTGCAATTGGAGGAGAAAAAAAGAAAATTTTGGAAATTTAGTGACTCTAAGAAAATGGCCTGGGTTTATATCAGGTGCAGTGCAAAGGACCAAAAGGTGCCAAAACTAAGCTCACAGATGTTGCAAAAGCAGGGGAAAAAGTCAAGGAGGAAGACACAACTTAGGGGGCAAGATATGAGGGACATGGCATGAATACTTAAAATAATAAAAAAAAATAAAAAGAAAAAATCTTTCCCAAAGTCAAAGCCATCAAAATGCAGGCAGGCCATACGCCACCAAGGGCAGGCACATGCAGCAATGCTTGCCAAAATTGATCCCCACTGAAGGCCAAAACAGAAAAGAAGGACTTACAAACACGCTGGACTGGAAACAACATGGAAGGAATTCAATTTTTATGCGAAAAAAAGAAAATTTGGGAAATTTAGTGACTCTAGGAAAGTGGCCTGGGTTTATATCAGGTGCAGTGCAAAGGAACAAAAGGTGCCAAAACTAAGCTCACAGATGTTGCAAAAGCAGGGGAAAAAGTCAAGGAGGAAGACACAACTTAGGGGGCAAGATATGAGGGACATGGCATGAATACTTAAAATAATAAAAAAAAAAAAAAAGAAAAAATCTTTCCCAAAGTCAAAGATATCAAAATGCAGGCAGGCCATACGCCAGCAAGGGCAGGCCCATGCAGCAAAGCTTGCCAAAATTGATCCCCACTGAAGGCCAAAACAGAAAAGAAGGACCTACAAACACGCTGGAAAGGAGTCAACATCAAAGGAATTGCAATTGGAGGAGAAAAAAAGAAAATTTTGGAAATTTAGTGACTCTAAGAAAATGGCCTGGGTTTATATCAGGTGCAGTGCAAAGGATCAAAAGGTGCCAAAACTAAGTTCACAGATGTTGCAAAAGCAGGGGAAAAAGTCAAGGAGGAAGACACAACTTAGGGGGCAAGATATGAGGGACATGGCATGAATACTTAAAATAATAAAAAAAAATAAAAAGAAAAAATCTTTCCCAAAGTCAAAGCCATCAAAATGCAGGCAGGCCATACGCCACCAAGGGCAGGCACATGCAGCAATGCTTGCCAAAATTGATCCCCACTGAAGGCCAAAACAGAAAAGAAGGACTTACAAACACGCTGGACTGGAGACAACATGGAAGGAATTCAATTTCTATGCGAAAAATGAAAATTTGGGAAATTTAGTGACTCTAGGAAAGTGGCCTGGGTTTATATCAGGTGCAGTGCAAAGGAACAAAAGGTGCCAAAACTAAGCTCACAGATGTTGCAAAAGCAGGGGAAAAAGTCAAGGAGGAAGACATAACTTAGGGGGCAAGATATGAGGGACATGGCATGAATACTTAAAATAATAAAAAAAAAAAAAAGAAAAAATCTTTCCCAAAGTCAAAGCCATCAAAATGCAGGCAGGCCATATGCCACCAAATGCAGGCACATGCAGCAAAGCTTGCCAAAATTGATCCCCACTGAAGTCCAAAACAGAAAAGAAGGTGTTACAAACACGCTGGAATGGAGACAAGATCAAAGGAATTGCAATTGGAGGAGAAAAAAAGAAAATTTGGGTAAGTTACTGATTCTAAGAAAATGGCCCGGGGTTTATATCAGGTGCAGTGCAAAGGACCAAAAGATGCCAAAACTAAGCTCACAGATGTTTCAAAAGCAGGGGAAAAAGTCAAGAAGGAAGACACAATTTAGCGGGGCAAGATATGAGGGACATGGCATGAACACTTCAGAAAACAACCAATAAAAGAAAAAAATCTTTCCCAAAGTCAAAGACATCAAAAGGCATGGCCTGCCATCAAGTGCAGGGACATGCACCAAAGATTCCTCTATTGGTCCCCATTGAAATCGCAAGATTCCTTTTCCCTTCCCGAAAGGAAATGAAATTTCCTTTCGGGAAGGGAAAAGGAATCTTGCGAATCCCAAAAGAAAGGCTTACAAACACGCTGGAAAGGAGATAAGTTCAAATGAAATGCAATTGAAAAAAGCAGAAAATCGGGAATTTTAGTCATTTCAAAAAATAGGCTGTGAGGAAATCAGCTGCATTGCAAAAGACGAAAAGGTGGCAAAACTAAGCTCACAGATGTTGCAAAAGCAGGGGAAAAAGTCAAGGAGGAAGACACAACTTAGGGGGCAAGATATGAGGGACATGGCATGAATACTTAAAATAATAAAAAAAAAAAAAAAGAAAAACTCTTTCCCAAAGTCAAAGCCATCAAAATGCAGGCAGGCCATACGCCACCAAGGGCAGGCACATGCAGCAAAGCTTGCCAAAATTGATCCACACTGAAGGCCAAAACAGAAAAGAAGGACCTACAAACACGCTGGAATGGAGACAACATCAAAGGATTTGCAATTGGAGGAGAAAAAAAGAAAATTTGGGAAATTTAATGACTCTAAGAAAATGGCCTGGGTTTATATCAGGTGCAGTGCAAAGGATCAAAGATTCCAAAACTAAGCTCACAGATGTTGCAAAAGCAGGGGAAAAAGTCAAGGAGGAAGACACAACAGAGGGCAAGATATGAGGAACATGGCATGAATACTTAAAATATTAAAAAAAAAAAAAAAAAAAAAAACTTTCCCAAAGTCAAAGCCATCAAAATGCAGGCAGGCCATACGCCACCAAGGGCAGGCACATGCAGCAAAGCTTGCCAAAACTGATCCCCACTGAAGGCAAAACAGAAAAGAAGGACCTACAAACACGCTGGAAAGGAGTCAACATCAAAGGAATTGCAATTGGAGGAGAAAAAGAGAAAATTTGGGAAATTTAGTGACTCTAAGAAAACGGCCTGGGTTTATATCAGGTGCAGTGCAAAGGACCAAAAGGTGCCAAAACTAAGCTCACAGATGTTGCAAAAGCAGGGGAAAAAGTCAAGGAGGAAGACACAACTTAGGGGGCAAGATATGAGGGACATGGCATGAACACTTCAGAAAACAACCAAAAAAAAAAAAAAATCTTTCCCAAAGTCAAAGCCATCAAAAGGCATGGCCTGCCATCAAGTGCATGGACATGCACCAAAGATTCCTCTATTGGTCCCCATTGAAATCGCAAGATTCCTTTTCCCTTCCCGAAAGGAAATGAAATTTCCTTTCGGGAAGGGAAAAGGAATTTGTGAATCCCAAAAGAAAGGCTTACAAACACTCTGGAAAGGAGATAGGTTCAAATGAAATGCAATTGAAAAAAGCAGAAAATCGGGAATTTTAGTCTCTTCAAAAAATAGGCTGTGAGGAAATCAGCTGCATTTCAAACGACGAAAAGGTGCCAAAACTAAGTTCACAGTTGTTGCAAAAGCAGGGGAAAAAGTCAAGGAGGAAGACACAACTTAGGGGGCAAGATATGAGGGACATGGCATGAATACTTAAAATAATAAAAAAATAAAAAAGAAAAAATCTTTACCAAAGTCAAAGCCATCAAAATGCAGGCAGGCCATACGCCAGCAATTGCAGGCACATGCAGCAAAGCTTGCCAAAATTGATCCCCACTGAAGGCCAAAACAGAAAAGAAGGACTTACAAACACGCTGGAATGGAGACAGCATCAAAGGAATTCTAAATGGAGGAGAAAAAAAAAAAAATGGGAAATTCAGTGACTCTAACAAAATGGCCTGGGTTTATATCAGGTGCAGTGCAAAGGACCAAAAGATGCCAAAACTAAGCTCACATATGTTGCAAAAGCAGGGGAAAAAGTCAAGGAGGAAGACAAAACTTAGGGGGAAAGATGTGAGGGATATGGCATGAATACTTAATATAATAAAAAAAAAAAAAAAGAAAAAATCTTTCCCAAAGTCAAAGCCATCAAAATGCAGGCAGGCCATACGCCAGCAAGTGCAGGCACATGCAGCAAAGCTTGCCAAAATTGATCCCCACTGAAGGCCAAAACAGAAAAGAAGGACTTACTAACACGCTGGAATGGAGACAACAAGAAAGGAATTCAATTTCTATGAGTAAAAAAGGAAATTTGGGTAAGTTAGTGATTCTAAGAAAATGGCCTGGGTTTATATCATGTGCAGTGCAAAGGACCAAAAGAAGCCAAAACTAAGCTCACAGATGTTGCAAAAGCAGGGGAAAAAGTCAAGGAGGAAGACACAACTTAGGGGGCAAGATATGAGGGACATGGCATGAATACTTAAAATAAAAAAAAAAAAAAAAGAAAAAACCCTTTCCCAAAGTCAAAGATATCAAAATGCAGGCAGGCCATACGCCACCAAGGGCAGGCACATGCAGCAATGCTTGCCAAAATTGATCCCCACTGAAGGCCAAAACAGAAAAGAAGGACTTACAAACACGCTGGACTGGAAACAACATGGAAGGAATTCAATTTTTATGCGAAAAAAAGAAAATTTGGGAAATTTAGTGACTCTAGGAAAGTGGCCTGGGTTTATATCAGGTGCAGTGCAAAGGAACAAAAGGTGCCAAAACTAAGCTCACAGATGTTGCAAAAGCAGGGGAAAAAGTCAAGGAGGAAGACACAACTTAGGGAGCAAGATATGAGGGACATGGCATGAATACTTAAAATAATAAAAAAAAAAAAAAAGAAAAAATCTTTCCCAAAGTCAAAGATATCAAAATGCAGGCAGGCCATACGCCAGCAAGGGCAGGCCCATGCAGCAAAACTTGCCAAAATTGATCCCCACTGAAGGCCAAAACAGAAAAGAAGGACCTACAAACACGCTGGAAAGGAGTCAACATCAAAGGAATTGCAATTGGAGGAGAAAAAAAGAAAATTTTGGAAATTTAGTGACTCTAAGAAAATGGCCTGGGTTTTATATCAGGTGCAGTGCAAAGGACCAAAAGGTGCCAAACTAAGTTCACAGATGTTGCAAAAGCAGGGGAAAAAGTCAAGGAGGAAGACACAACTTAGGGGGCAAGATATGAGGGACATGGCATGAATACTTAAAATAATAAAAAAAAATAAAAAGAAAAAATCTTTCCCAAAGTCAAAGACATCAAAATGCAGGCAGGCCATACGCCACCAAGGGCAGGCACATGCCGCAATGCTTGCCAAAATTGATCCCACTGAAGGCCAAAACAGAAAAGAAGGACTTACAAACACGCTGGACTGGAGACAACATGGAAGGAATTCAATTTCTATGCGAAAAAATGAAAATTTGGGAAATTTAGTGACTCTAGGAAAGTGGCCTGGGTTTATATCAGGTGCAGTGCAAAGGAACAAAAGGTGCCAAAACTAAGCTCACAGATGTTGCAAAAGCAGGGGAAAAAGTCAAGGAGGAAGACATAACTTAGGGGGCAAGATATGAGGGACATGGCATGAATACTTAAAATAATAAAAAAAAAAAAAAAGAAAAAATCTTTCCCAAAGTCAAAGCCATCAAAATGCAGGCAGGCCATATGCCACCAAATGCAGGCACATGCAGCAAAGCTTGCCAAAATTGATCCCCACTGAAGTCCAAAACAGAAAAGAAGGTGTTACAAACACGCTGGAATGGAGTCAACATCAAAGGATTTGCAATTGGAGGAGAAAAAAAGAAAATTTGGGGTAAGTTACTGATTCTAAGAAAATGGCCCGGGGTTTATATCAGGTGCAGTGCAAAGGACCAAAAGATGCCAAAACTAAGCTCACAGATGTTTCAAAAGCAGGGGAAAAAGTCAAGAAGGAAGACACAACTTAGGGGGCAAGATATGAGGGACATGGCATGAACACTTCAGAAAACAACCAATAAAAGAAAAAAATCTTTCCCAAAGTCAAAGACATCAAAAGGCATGGCCTGCCATCAAGTGCAGGGACATGCACCAAAGATTCCTCTATTGGTCCCCAATGAAATCGCAAGATTCCTTTTCCCTTCCCGAAAGGAAATGAAATTTCCTTTCGGGAAGGGAAAAGGAATCTTGCGAATCCCAAAAGAAAAGGCTTACAAACACGCTGGAAAGGAGATAAGTTCAAATGAAATGCAATTGAAAAAAGCAGAAAATCGGGAATTTTAGTCTTTTCAAAAAATAGGCTGTGAGGAAATCAGCTGCATTGCAAAGGACCAAAAGGTGGCAAAACTAAGCTCACAGATGTTGCAAAGCAGGGGAAAAAGTCAAGGAGGAAGACACAACAGAGGGCAAGATATGAGGAACAAGGCATGAATACTTAAAATATTAAAAAAAAAAAAAAAAAAAAAAATCTTTCCCAAAGTCAAAGCCATCAAAATGCAGGCAGGCCATACGCCACCAAGGGCAGGCACATGCAGCAAAGCTTGCCAAAACTGATCCCCACTGAAGGCAAAACAGAAAAGAAGGACCTACAAACACGCTGGAAAGGAGTCAACATCAAAGGAATTGCAATTGGAGGAGAAAAAGAGAAAATTTGGGAAATTTAGTGACTCTAAGAAAACGGCCTGGGTTTATATCAGGTGCAGTGCAAAGGACCAAAAGGTGCCAAAACTAAGCTCACAGATGTTGCAAAAGCAGGGGAAAAAGTCAAGGAGGAAGACACAACTTAGGGGGCAAGATATGAGGGACATGGCATGAACACTTCAGAAAACAACCAAAAAAAAAAAAAAATCTTTCCCAAAGTCAAAGCCATCAAAAGGCATGGCTGCCATCAAGTGCATGGACATGCACCAAAGATTCCTCTATTGGTCCCCATTGAAATCGCAAGATTCCTTTTCCCTTCCCGAAAGGAAATGAAATTTCCTTTCGGGAAGGGAAAAGGAATTTGCGAATCCCAAAAGAAAGGCTTACAAACACTCTGGAAAGGAGATAGGTTCAAATGAAATGCAATTGAAAAAAGCAGAAAATCGGGAATTTTAGTCTCTTCAAAAAAATAGGCTGTGAGGAAATCAGCTGCACTGCAAAGGATCAAAAGATGCCAAAACTAAGCTCACAGATGTTGCAAAAGCAGGGGAAAAAGTCAAGGAGGAAGACACAACTTAGGGGGCAAGATATGAGGGACATGGCATGAATACTTAAAATAATAAAAAAAAAAAAAAGAAAAAAACCCTTTCCCAAAGTCAAAGATATCAAAATGCAGGCAGGCCATACGCCAGCAAGGGCAGGCCCATGCAGCAAAGCTTGCCAAAATTGATCCCCACTGAAGGCCAAAACAGAAAAAAGGACCTACAAACACGCTGGAAAGGAGTCAACATCAAAGGAATTGCAATTGGAGGAGAAAAAAAGAAAATTTTGGAAATTTAGTGACTCTAAGAAAATGGCCTGGGTTTATATCAGGTGCAGTGCAAAGGACCAAAAGGTGCCAAAACTAAGTTCACATATGTTGCAAAAGCAGGGGAAAAAGTCAAGGAGGAAGACACAACTTAGGGGGCAAGATATGAGGGACATGGCATGAATACTTAAAATAATAAAAAAAAATAAAAAGAAAAAATCTTTCCCAAAGTCAAAGCCATCAAAATGCAGGCAGGCCATACGCCACCAAGGGCAGGCACATGCAGCAATGCTTGCCAAAATTGATCCCCACTGAAGGCCAAAACAGAAAAGAAGGACTTACAAACACGCTGGACTGGAGACAACATGGAAGCAATTCAATTTCTATGCGAAAAAAAGAAAATTTGGGAAATTTAGTGACTCTAGGAAAGTGGCCTGGGTTTATATCAGGTGCAGTGCAAAGGAACAAAAGGTGCCAAAACTAAGCTCACAGATGTTGCAAAAGCAGGGGAAAAAGTCAAGGAGGAAGACACAACTTAGGGGGCAAGATATGAGGGACATGGCATGAATACTTAAAATAATAAAAAAAAAAAAAAAGAAAAAATCTTTCCCAAAGTCAAAGCCATCAAAATGCAGGCAGGCCATATGCCACCAAATGCAGGCACATGCAGCAAAGCTTGCAAAATTGATCCCCACTGAAGGCCAAAACAGAAAAGAAGGTGTTACAAACACGCTGGAATGGAGACAAGATCAAAGGAATTGCAATTGGAGGAGAAAAAAAGAAAATTTGGGTAAGTTACTGATTCTAAGAAAATGGCCCGGGGTTTATATCAGGTGCAGTGCAAAGGACCAAAAGATGCCAAAACTAAGCTCACAGATGTTTCAAAAGCAGGGGAAAAAGTCAAGAAGGAAGACACAACTTTGCGGGGCAAGATATGAGGGACATGGCATGAACACTTCAGAAAACAACCAATAAAAGAAAAAAATCTTTCCCAAAGTCAAAGACATCAAAAGGCATGGCCTGCCATCAAGTGCAGGGACATGCACCAAAGATTCCTCTATTGGTCCCCAATGAAATCGCAAGATTCCTTTTCCCTTCCCGAAAGGAAATGAAATTTCCTTTCGGGAAGGGAAAAGGAATCTTGCGAATCCCAAAAGAAAGGCTTACAAACACGCTGGAAAGGAGATAAGTTCAAATGAAATGCAATTGAAAAAAGCAGAAAATCGGGAATTTTAGTCTTTTCAAAAATAGGCTGTGAGGAAATCAGCTGCATTGCAAAGGACCAAAAGGTGGCAAAACTAAGCTCACAGATGTTGCAAAAGCAGCGGAAAAAGTCAAGGAGGGAAGACACAACGTAGGGGGCAAGATATGAGGGACATGGCATGAATACTTAAAACAATAAAAAAATAAAAAGAAAAAAACTTTCCCAATGTCAAAGCCATCAAAATGCAGGCAGGCCATACGCCAGCAAGGGCAGGCACATGCAGCAAAGCTTGCCAAAACTGATCCCCACTGAAGGCCAAAACAGAAAAGAAGGACCTACAAACACGCTGGAAAGGAGTCAGCATCAAAGGAATTGCAATTGGAGGAGAAAAAAAAGAAAATTTTGGAAATTTAGTGACTCTAAGAAAATGGCCTGGGTTTATATCAGGCGCATTGCAAAGGACCAAACGTGCCAAACTAAGCTCAAAGATGTTGCAAAAGCTAGGGAAAAAGCGAAGGAGGAAGACACAACTTAGGGGGCAAGATATGAGGGACATGGCATGAATAGTTAAAATAATAAAAAAAAAAAAAAGAAAAAATCTTTCCCAAAGTCAAAGCCATCAAAATGCAGGCAGGCCATACGCCAGCAAGTGCAGGCACATGCAGCAAAGCTTGCCAAAATTGATCCCCACTGAAGGCCAAAACAGAAAAGAAGGACTTACAAACACGCTGGAATGGAGACACCATCAAAGGAATTGCAATTGGAGGAGAAAATAGAAAATTTGGGAAATTTAATGACTCTTAGAAAGTGGCCTGGTGTTTTAGCAGGTGCAGTGCAAAGGACCAAAAGTTGCCAAAACTAAGCTCACAGATGTTGCAAAATCAGGGGAAAAAAGTCAAGGAGGAAGACACAACTTAGGGAGCAAGATATGAGGACATGGCATGAACACTTCAGAAAACAACCAAAAAAAGAAAAAAATCTTTCCCAAAGTCTAAGCGATCAAAAGGCATGGCCTGCCATCAAGTGCAGGGACATGCACCAAAGATTCCTCTATTGGTCCCCATTGAAATCGCAAGATTGCTTTTCCCTTCCCGAAAGGAAAATTTCATTTCCTTTCGGGAAGGGAAAAGGAATCTTGCGGATCCCAAAAGAAAGGCTTACAAACACTCTGGAAAGGAGATAGGTTCAAATGAAATGCAATTGAAAAAGGCAGAAAATCGGGAATTTTAGTCTCTCCAAAAAATAGGCTGTGAGGAAATCAGCTGCATTGCAAAGGACCAAAAGGTGCCAAAACTAAGCTCACAGATGTTGCAAAAGCAGGGGAAAAAGTCAAGGAGGAAGGCACAACTTAGGGAGCAAGATATGAGGGACATGGCATGAATACTAAAAACAAACAAAAAAGAAAAAATAGAAATAATCTTTCCCAAAGTCAAAGCCATCAAAATGCAGGCAGGCCATACGCCAGCAAGTGCAGGCACATGCAGCAAAGCTTGCCAAAATTGATCCCCACAGAAGGCCAAAACAGAAAAGAAGGACATACAAACACGCTGGAATGGAGACACCATCAAAGGAATTGCAATTGAAGGAGAAAAAAAGAAAATTTGGGAAATTTAATGACTCTTAGAAAGTGGCCTGGTGTTTTAGCAGGTGCAGTGCAAAGGACCAAAAGATGCCAAAACTAAGCTCACAGATGTTGCAAAATCAGGGGAAAAAGTCAAGGAGGAAGACACAACTTAGGGAGCAAGATATGAGGGACATGGCATGAATACTTAAAACAAAAATAAAAATAAAAAGAAAAAAATCTTTCCCCAAAGTCAAAACCATCAAAATGCAGGCAGGCCATATGCCACCAAGGGCAGGCACATGCGGCAAAGCTTGCCAAATTTGATCCCCACTGAAGGCCAAAACAGAAAAGAAGGACCTACAAACACGCTGGAAAGGAGTCAACATCAAAGGATTTGCAATTGGAGGAGAAAAAAAGAAAATTTGGGAAATTTAGTGACTCTAAGACAAGGGCTTGGGGTTTTATCAGGTGCAGTGCAAAGGACCAAAAGATGCCAAAACTAAGCTCACAGATGTTGCAAAAGCAGGGGGAAAAAGTCAAGGAGGAAGACACAACTTAGGGGGCAAGATATGAGGGACATGGCATGAACACTTCAGAAAACAACCAAAAAAAGAAAAAATCTTTCCAAAGTCTAAGCCATCAAAAGGCAATGGCCTGCCATCAAGTGCAGGGACATGCACCAAAGATTCCTCTATTGGTCCCCATTGAAATCGCAAGATTGCTTTTCCCTTCCCGAAAGGAAATTTCATTTCCTTTCGGGAAGGGAAAAGGAATCTTGCGGATCCCAAAAGAAAGGCTTACAAACACTCTGGAAAGGAGATAGGTTCAAATGAAATGCAATTGAAAAGGCAGAAAATCGGGAATTTTTGTCTCTTCAAAAAAATAGGCTGTGAGGAAATCAGCTGCATTGCAAAGGACCAAAAGGTGCCAAAACTAAGCTCACAGATGTTGCAAAAGCAGGGGAAAAAAGTCAAGGAGGAAGGCACAACTTAGGGAGCAAGATATGAGGGACATGGCATGAATACTAAAAACAAACAAAAAAAGAAAAAATAGAAATAATCTCTCCCAAAGTCAAAGCCATCAAAATGCAGGCAGGCCATACGCCAGCAAGTGCAGGCACATGCAGCAAAGCTTGCCAAAATTGATCCCCACTGAAGGCCAAAACAGAAAAGAAGGACTTACAAACACGCTGGAATGGAGACACCATCAAAGGAATTGCAATTGGAGGAGAAAAAAAGAAAATTTGGGAAATTTAATGACTCTTAGAAAGTGGCCTGGTGTTTTAGCAGGTGCAGTGCAAAGGACCAAAAGATGCCAAAACTAAGCTCACAGATGTTGCAAAATCAGGGGAAAAAGTCAAGAGGAAGACACAACTTAGGGAGCAAGATATGAGGGACATGGCATGAATACTTAAAACAAAAATAAAAATAAAAAGAAAAAAATCTTTCCCAAAGTCAAAACCATCAAAATGCAGGCAGGCCATATGCCACCAAGGGCAGGCACATGCTGCAAAGCTTGCCAAATTTGATCCCCACTGAAGGCCAAAACAGAAAAGAAGGACCTACAAACACGCTGGAAAGGAGTCAACATCAAAGGATTTGCAATTGGAGGAGAAAAAAAGAAAATTTGGGAAATTTGTGACTCTAAGACAAGGGCTTGGGGTTTATATCAGGTGCAGTGCAAAGGACCAAAAGATGCCAAAACTAAGCTCACAGATGTTGCAAAAGCAGGGGAAAAAGTCAAGGAGGAAGACACAACTTAGGGGCAAGATATGAGGGACATGGCATGAACACTTCAGAAAACAACCAAAAAAAGAAAAAAATCTTTCCCAAAGTCTAAGCCATCAAAAGGCATGGCCTGCCATCAAGTGCAGGGACATGCACCAAAGATTCCTCTATTGGTCCCCATTGAAATCGCAAGATTGCTTTTCCCTTCCCGAAATGAAATTTCATTTCCTTTCGGGAAGGGAAAAGGAATCTTGCGGATCCCAAAAGAAAGGCTTACAAACACTCTGGAAAGGAGATAGGTTCAAATGAAATGCAATTGAAAAAGGCAGAAAATCGGGAATTTTTGTCTCTTCAAAAAATAGGCTGTGAGGAAATCAGCTGCATTGCAAAGGACCAAAAGGTGCCAAAACTAAGCTCACAGATGTTGCAAAAGCAGGGGAAAAAGTCAAGGAGGAAGGCACAACTTAGGGAGCAAGATATGAGGGACATGGCATGAATACTAAAAACAAACAAAAAAAGAAAAAATAGAAATAATCTCTCCCAAAGTCAAAGCCATCAAATGCAGGCAGGCCATACGCCAGCAAGTGCAGGCACATGCAGCAAAGCTTGCCAAAATTGATCCCCACTGAAGGCCAAAACAGAAAAGAAGGACTTACAAACACGCTGGAATGGAGACAACATGGAAGGAATTCAATTTTAATGCGAAAAAAAGAAAAATTTGGGAAATTTAGTGACTCTAAGAAAGTGGCCTCGGGTTTTAGCAGGTGCCCTGCAAAGGACCAAAAGGTGCAAAAACTAAGCTCACAGATGTTGCAAAAGCAGGGGAAAAAGTCAAGGAGGAAGACACAACTTAGGGGGCAAGATATGAGGGACATGGCATGAATACTTAAAACAAAAAAAAAAAAAAGAAAAAATCTTTCCCAAAGTCAAAGCATCAAAATGCAGGCAGGCCATACGCCAGCAAGGGCAGGCACATGCAGCAAAGCTTGCCAAAATTGATCCCCACTGAAGGCCAAAACAGAAAAGAAGGACCTGCAAACACGCTGGAATGGTGACAACTTCAAAGGAATTGCAATTGGAGGAGAAAAAATAAATATTTGGAAATTTAGTGACTCTAAGAAAATGGCCTGGGGTTTTATCAGGTGCAGTGCAAAGGACCAAAATATGCCAAAACTAAGCTCAGAGATGTTGCAAAAGCAGGGGAAAAAGTAAAGGAGGAAGAAACAACTTAGGGGGCAAGATATGAGGGACATGGCATGAACACTTCAGAAAACAACCAAAAAAAGAAAAAAATCTTTCCCAATGTCAAAGCCATCAAAAGGCATGGCCTGCCATCAAGTGCAGGGACATGCACCAAAGATTCCTCTATTGGTCCCCATTGAAATCGCAAGATTCCTTTTCCTTCCCGAAAGGAAATGAAATTTCCTTTCGGGAAGGGAAAAGGAATCTTGCGATTCCCAAAAGAAAGGCTTACAAACACTTTGGAAAGGAGATAGGTTCAAATTAAATGCAATTGAAAAATACAGAATATCGGGAATTTTAGTCTCTTCAAAAAATAGGCTGTGAGGAAATCAGCTGCATTGCAAAGGACCAAAAGGTGCCAAAACTAAGCTCACAGATGTTGCAAAAGCAGGGGAAAAAGTCAAGGAGGAAGACACAACTTAGGGGGCAAGATATTAGGGACATGGCATGAATACTTAAAAAAATACAAAAAAAAAAAAAAAGAAAAATCTTTCCCAAAGTCAAAGCCATCAAAATGCAGGCAGGCCATACGCCACCAAGGGCAGGCACATGCAGCAAAGCTTGCCAAAATTGATCCCCACTGAAGGCAAAACAGAAAAGAAGGACCTACAACACGCTGGAAAGGAGTCAACATCAAAGGAATTGCAATTGGAGGAGAAAAAAGAAAATTTGGGAAATTTAGTGACTCTAAGAAAATGGCCTGGGGTTTTATCAGGTGCAGTGCAAAGGACCAAAATGTGGCAAAACTAAGCTCACAGATGTTGCAAAAGCAGGGGAAAAAGTCAAGGAGGAAGACACAACTTAGGGGCAAGATATGAGGGACATGGCATGAATACATAAAATAATAAAAAAAAAAAAAGAAAAAACCCTTTCCCAAAGTCAAAGCCATCAAAATGCAGGCAGACCATACGACACCAAGGGCAGGCACATGCAGCAAAGCTTGCCAAAATTGATCCCCACTGAAGGCCAAAACAGAAAAGAAGGACCTACAAACACGCTGGAATGGAGACAATATCAAAGGATTTGCAATTGGAGGAGAAAAAAAGAAAATTTGGGAAATTTAATGACTCTAAGAAAATGGCCTGGGTTTATATCAGGCGCATTGCAAAGGAACAAACGTGCCAAAACTAAGCTCACAGATGTTGCAAAATCAGGGGAAAAAGCGAAGGAGGAAGACACACTTAGGGGGCAAGATATGAGGGACATGGCATGAATACTTAAAACAAAAAAAAAAAAAAAAAAAAGAAAAAATCTATCCCAAAGTCAAAGCCATCAAAATGCAGGCAGGCCATACGCCAGCAAGGGCAGGCACATGCAGCAAAGCTTAACAAAATTGATCCACACTGAAGGCCAAAACAGAAAAGAAGGACTTACAAACACGCTGGAATGGAGACACCATCAAAGGAATTGCAATTGGAGGAGAAAAAAAGAAAATTTGGGAAATTTAATGATTCTTAGAAAGTGGCTTGGGGGTTTTAGCAGGTGCAGTGCAAAGGACCAAAAGATGCCAAAACTAAGCTCACAGATGTTGCAAAAGCAGGGAAAAAGTCAAGGAGGAAGACACAACTTAGGGAGCAAGATATGAGGGACATGGCATGAATACATAAAACAAAAAAAAAAAAAAAAAGAAAAAAATCTTTCCCAAAGTCAAAGCCATGAAAATGCAGGCAGGCCATAAGCCACCAAGAGCAGGCACATGCAGCAAAGCTTGCCAAATTGATCCCCACTGAAGGCCAAAACAGAAAAGAAGGACTTACAAAAACGCTGGAATGGAGTCAACATCAAAGGAATTGCAATTGGAGGAGAAAAAAAGAAAATTTGGGAAATTAAGTGACTCTAAGAAAATGACCTGGGGTTTATATCAGGTGCAGTGCAAAGGACCAAAAGATGCCAAAACTAAGCTCACAGATGTTGCAAAAGCAGGGGAAAAAAGTCAAGGAGGAAGACACAACTAGGGGGCAAGATGTGAGGGACATGGCATGCATACCTAAAATAATAAAAAAAAAAAAAGGAAAAATCTTTCCCCAAAGTCAAAGCCATCAAAATGCAGGCAGGCCATACGCCAGCAATTGCAGGCACATGCAGCAAAGCTTGCCAAAATTGATCCCCACTGAAGGCCAAAACAGAAAAGAAGGACTTACAAACACGCTGGAATGGAGACAACAAGAAAGGAAATCAATTTCTATGAGAAAAAAAGAAAATTTGGGTAAGTTAGTGATTCTAAGAACATGGCCTGGGTTTATATCATGTGCAGTGCAAAGGACTAAAAGAAGCCAAAACTAAGCTCACAGATGTTGCAAAAGCAGGGGAAAAAGTCAAGGAGGAAGATAGAACTTAGGGGCAAGATATGAGGGACATGGCTTGAACACTTCAGAAAACAACCAAAAAAAAGAAAAAAATCTTTCCCAAAGTCAAAGCCATCAAAAGCCATGGCCTGCCATCAAGTGCAGGGACATGCACCAAAGATTCCTCTATTGGTCCCCATTGAAATCGCAAGATTGCTTTTCCCTTCCCGAAAGGAAATTTCATTTCCTTTCGGGAAGGGAAAGGAATCTTGCGGATCCCAAAAGAAAGGCTTACAAACACACTGGAAAGGAGATAGGTTCAAAATGAAATGCAATTGAAAAAAGCAGAAAATCGGGAATTTTTGTCTCTTCAAAAAATAGGCTGTGAGGAAATCAGCTGCATTGCAAAGGACCAAAAGGTGCCAAAACTAAGCTCACAGATGTTGCAAAAGCAGGGGGAAAAAGTCAAGGAGGAAGGCACAACTTAGGGAGCAAGATATGAGGGACATGGCATGAATACTAAAAACAAACAAAAAAGGAAAAAATAGAAATAATCTCTCCAAAAGTCAAAGCCATCAAAATGCAGGCAGGCCATACGCCAGCAAGGGCAGGCACATGCAGCAAAGCTTGCCAAAATTGATCCCACTGAAGGCCAAAACAGAAAAGAAGGACTTGCAAACACGCTGGAATGGAGACAACTTCAAAGGAATTACAATTGGAGGAGAAAAAACGAAAAGTAGGAAAATGTAATGACTCTTAGAAAGTGGCCTGGGGTTTTAGCAGGTGCAGTGCAAAGGACCAAAAGGTGCCAAAACTAAGCTCACAGATGTTGCAAACACAGGGGAAAAAGTCAAGGAGGAAGACACAACTTAGGGAGCAAGATATGAGGGACATGGCATGAACACTTAAAACAAAAAAAAAAAAAAAAAGAAAAAAATCTTTCCCAAAGTCAAAGCCATCAAAATGCAGGCAGGCCATACGCCACCAAGGGCAGGCATATGCAGCAAAGCTTGCCAAAATTGATCCCCACTGAAGGCCAAAACAGAAAAGAAGGACCTACAAACACACTGGAAGGGAGTCAACATCAAAGGAATTACAATTGGAGGAGAAAAAAAGAAAATTTTGGAAATTTAGTGACTCTAAGAAAATGGCCTGGGTTTACATCAGGTGCAGTGCAAAAGACCAAAAGGTGCCAAAAACTAAGCTCACAGAATGTTGCAAAAGCAGGGGAAAAAGTCAAGGAGGAAGACAGAACTTAGGGGGCAAGATATGAGGTACATGGCACGAATACTTACAATAATAAAAAAAAAAAAAAAAAGAAAAAATCTTTCCCAAAGTCAAAGCCATCAAAATGCAGGCAGGCCATACGCCAGCAAGGGCAGGCACATGCAGCAAAGCTTGCCAAAATTGATCCCCACTGAAGGCAAAACAGAAAAGAAGGACCTACAAACACGCTGGAAAGGAGTCAACATCAAAGGAATTGCAATTGGAGGAGAAAAAAAGAAAATTTGGGAAATTTAGTGACTCTAAGAAAATGGCCTGGGGTTTTATCAGGTGCAGTGCAAAGGACCAAAAGGTGCCAAAACTAAGCTCACAGATGTTGCAAAAGCAGGGGAAAAAGTAAGGAGGAAGAAACAACTTAGGGGGCAAGATATGTAGGACATGGCATGAACACTTCAGAAAACAACCAAAAAAAGAAAAAAATCTTTCCCAAAGTCAAAGCCATCAAAAGGCATGGCCTGCCATCAAGTGCAGGGACATGCACCAAAGATTCCTCTATTGGTCCCCATGGAAATCGCAAGATTCCTTTTCCCTTCCCGAAAGGAAATGAAATTTCCTTTCGGGAAGGGAAAAGGAATCTTGCGATTCCCAAAAGAAAGGCTTACAAACACTCTGGAAAGGAGATAGGTTCAAATTAAATTCAATTGAAAAATACAGAATATCGGGAATTTTAGTCTCTTCAAAAAATAGGCTGTGAGGAAATCAGCTGCATTGCAAAGGACCAAAAGGTGCCAAAACTAAGCTCACAGATTGTTGCAAAAGCAGGGGAAAAAGTCAAGGAGGAAGACACAACTTAGGGGGCAAGATATGAGGGACATGGCATGAATACTTAAAAAAATACAAAAAAAAAAAAAAGAAAAATTTTTCCCAAAGTCAAAGCCATCAAAATGCAGGCAGGCCATACGCCACCAAGGGCAGGCGCATGCAGCAAAGCTTGCCAAAATTGATCCCCACTGAAGGCAAAACAGAAAAGAAGGACCTACAAACACGCTGGAAAGGAGTCAACATCAAAGGAATTGCAATTGGAGGAGAAAAAAAGAAAATTTGGGAAATTTAGTGACTCTAAGAAAATGGCCTGGGGTTTTATCAGGCGCATTGCAAAGGAACAAAACGTGCCAAAACTAAGCTCACACATGTTGCAAAATCAGGGGAAAAAGTCAAGGAGGAAGACGCAACTTAGGGGGCAAGATATGAGGGACATAGCATGAATACTTAAAACAAAAAAAAAAAAAAAAAGAAAAAATCTCTCCCAAAGTCAAAGCCATCAAAATGCAGGCAGGCCATACGCCAGCAATGGCAGGCACATGCAGCAAAGCTTGCCAAAATTGATCCACACTGAAGGCCAAAACAAAAAAGAAGGACTTACAAACACGCTGGAATGGAGACACCATCAAAGGAATTGCAATTGGAGGAGAAAAAAAGAAAATTTGGGAAATTTAATGATTCTTAGAAAGTGGCTTGGGGGTTTTAGCAGGTGCAGTGCAAAGGACCAAAAGATGCCAAAACTAAGCTCACAGATGTTGCAAAAGCAGGGGGAAAAAGTCAAGGAGGAAGACACAACTTAGGGAGCAAGATATGAGGGACATGGCATGAATAATTAAAACAAAAAAAAAAAAAAAAAGAAAAAAATCTTTCCCAAAGTCAAAGCCATGAAAATGCAGGCAGGCCATAAGCCACCAAGGGAAGGCACATGCAGCAAAGCTTGCCAAAATTGATCCCCACTGAAGGCCAAAACAGAAAAGAAGGACTTACAAACACGCTGGAATGGAGACAACAAGAAAGGAAATCAATTTCTATGAGGAAAAAAAGAAAATTTGGGTAAGTTAGTGATTCTAAGAACATGGCCTGGGTTTATATCATGTGCAGTGCAAAGGACTAAAGAAGCCAAAACTAAGCTCACAGATGTTGCAAAAGCAGGGGAAAAAGTCAAGGAGGATGATAGAACTTAGGGGGCAAGATATGAGGGACATGGCTTGAACACTTCAGAAAACAACCAAAAAACGAAAAAAATCTTTCCCAAAGTCAAAGCCATCAAAAGCCATGGCCTGCCATCAAGTGCAGGGACATGCACCAAAGATTCCTCTATTGGTCCCATTGAAATCGCAAGATTGCTTTTCCCTTCCCGAAAGGAAATTTCATTTCCTTTCGGGAAGGGAAAAGGAATCTTGCGGATACCAAAAGAAAGGCTTACAAACCCTCTGGAAAGGAGATAGGTTCAAATGAAATGCAATTGAAAAAAGCAGAAAATTGGGAATTTTTGTCTCTTCATAAAATAGGCTGAGAGGAAATCAGCTGCATTGCAAAGGACCAAAAGGTGCCAAAACAAAGCTCACAGATGTTGCAAAAAGCAGGGGAAAAAGTCAAGGAGGAAGGCACAACTTAGGGAGCAAGATATGAGGGACATGGCATGAATACTAAAACAAACAAAAAAAGAAAAATAGAAATAATCTCTCCCAAAGTCAAAGCCATCAAAATGCAGGCAGGCCATACGCCAGCAAGGGTAGGCACATGCAGCAAAGCTTGCCAAAATTGGTCCCCACTGAAGGCCAAAACAGAAAAGAAGGACTTAAAAACACGCTGGAATGGAGACAATATGGAAGGAATTCAATTTCTATGCGAAAAAAAGAAAATTTGGGAAATTTAGTGACTTTAAGATAGTGGCCTCGGGTTTTAGCAGGTGCAGTGCAAAGGACCAAAAGATGCCAAAACTAAGCTCACAGATGTTGCAAAAGCAGGGGAAAAAGTCAAGGAGGAAGACACAACTTAGGGGCAAGATACGAGGGACATGGCATGAATACATAAAACAAAAAAAAAAAGAAGAAAAAATCTTTCCCAAAGTCAAAGCCATCAAAATGCAGGCAGGCCATACGCCAGCAAGGGCAGGCACATGCAGCAAAGCTTGCCAAAATTGATCCCCACTGAAGGCCAAAACAGAAAAGAAGGACTTGCAAACATGCTGGAATGGTGACAACTTCAAAGGAATTGGAATTGGAGGAGAAAAAACGAAAATTGGGGAAATGTAATGACTCTTAGAAAGTGGCCTGGGTTTTAGCAGGTGCAGTGCAAAGGACCAAAAGGTGCCAAAACTTAAGCTCACAGATGTTGCAAAAGCAGGGAAAAAGTCAAGGAGGAAGACACAACTTAGGGAGCAAGGTATGAGGGACATGGCATGAACACATAAAACAAAAAAAAAAAAAAAAAGAAAAAAATCTTTCCCAAAGTCAAAGCCATCAAAATGCAGGCAGGCCATACGCCACCAAGGGCAGGCATATGCAGCAAAGCTTGCCAAAATTGATCCCCACTGAAGGCCAAAACAGAAAAGAAGGACCTACAAACACACTGGAAGGGAGTCAACATCAAAGGAATTACAATTGGAGGAGAAAAAAAGAAAATTTTGGAAATTTAGTGACTCTAAGAAATGGCCTGGGTTTATATCAGGTGCAGTGCAAAAGACCAAAAGGTGCCAAAACTAAGCTCACAGATGTTGCAAAAGCAGGGGAAAAAGTAAAGGAGGAAGAAACAACTTAGGGGGCAAGATATGTAGGACATGGCATGAACACTTCAGAAAACAACCAAAAAAAGAAAAAAATCTTTCCCAAAGTCAAAGCCATCAAAAGGCATGGCCTGCCATCAAGTGCAGGGACATGCACCAAAGATTCCTCTATTGGTCCCCATTGAAATCGCAAGATTCCTTTTCCCTTCCCGAAAGGAAATGAAATTTCCTTTCGGAAAGGGAAAAGGAATCTTGCGATTCCCAAAAGAAAGGCTTACAAACACTCTGGAAAGGAGATAGGTTTCAAATTAAATGCAATTGAAAAATACAGAATATCGGGAATTTTAGTCTCTTCAAAAAATAGGCTGTGAGGAAATCAGCTGCATTGCAAAGGACCAAAAGGTGCCAAAACTAAGCTCACAGATGTTGCAAAAGCAGGGGAAAAAGTCAAGGAGGAAGACACAACTTAGGGGGCAAGATATGAGGGACATGGCATGAATACTTAAAAAAATACAAAAAAAAAAAAAAAGAAAAAATCTTTCCCAAAGTCAAAGCCATCAAAATGCAGGCAGGCCATACGCCACCAAGGGCAGGCACATGCAGCAAAGCTTGCCAAAATTGATCCCCACTGAAGGCAAAACAGAAAAGAAGGACCTACAAACACGCTGGAAAGGAGTCAACATCAAAGGAATTGCAATTGGAGGAGAAAAAAAGAAAATTTGGGAAATTTAGTGACTCTAAGAAAATGGCCTGGGTTTATATCAGGTGCAGTGCAAAGGACCAAAAGATGCCAAAACTAAGCTCACAGATGTTGCAAAAGCAGGGGAAAAAGTCAAGGAGGAAGACACAACTTAGGGGGCAAGATATGAGGGACATGGCATTAATACTTAAAACAAAAAAAAAAAAAATAAAAATTAAAAAATCTTTCCCAAAATCAAAGCCATCAAAATGCAGGCAAGCCATACGCCACCAAGGGCAGGCACATGCAGAAAAGCTTGCCAAAATTGATCCCACTGAAGGCCAAAACAGAAAAGAAGGACTTAAAAACACGCTAGAATGGAGACACCATCAAAGGAATTGCAATTGGAGGAGAAAAAAAGAAAATTTGGGAAATTAAGGTGACTCTAAGAAAATGGCCTGCGTTATATCAGGCGCATTGCAAAGGACCAAAACGTGCCAAAAACTAAGCTCACAGATGTTGCAAAATCAGGGGAAAAAGCGAAGGAGGAAGACACAACTTAGGGGGCAAGATATGAGGGACATGGCATGAATACTTAAAACAAAAAAAAAAAAAAAAAAAGAAAAAATCTATCCCAAACTCAAAGCCATCAAAATGCAGGCAGGCCATACGCCAACAAGGGCAGGCACATGCAGCAAAGCTTGCCAAAATTGATCCCCACTGAAGGCCAAAACAGAAAAGAAGACCTACAAACACGCTGGAAAGGAGACACCATCAAAGGAATTGCAATTGGAGGAGAAAAAAAGAAAATTTGGGAAATTTAGTGACTCTAAGAAAATGGCCAGGGGTTTTATCAGGTGCAGTGCAAAGGACCAAAATTGTGGCAAAACTAAGCTCACAGATGTTGCAAAAAGCAGGGGAAAAAGTCAAGGAGGAAGACACAACTTAGGGGCAAGATATGAGGGACATGGCATGAATACTTTAAATAATAAAAAAAAAAAAAAGAAAAAATCTTTCCAAAAGACAAAGCCATCAAAATGCAGGCAGGCCATACGCCAGCAATTGCAGGCACATGCAGCAAAGCTTGCCAAAATTGATCCCCACTGAAGGCCAAAACAGAAAAGAAGGACTTGCAAACACGCTGGAATGGAGACAACTTCAAAGGAATTGCAATTGGAGGAGAAAAAACGAAATTGGGGAAATGTAATGACTCTTAGAAAGTGGCCTGGTGTTTTAGCAGGTGCAGTGCAAAGGACCAAAAAGATGCCAAAACTAAGCTCACAGATGTTGCAAAATCAGGGGAAAAAGTCAAGGAGGAAGACACAACTTAGGGAGCAAGATATGAGGGACATGGCATGAATACTTAAAACAAAAATAAAAATAAAAAGAAAAAAATCTTTCCCAAAGTCAAAACCATCAAAATGCAGGCAGGCCATATGCCACCAAGGGCAGGCACATGCTGCAAAGCTTGCCAAATTTGATCCCACTGAAGCCAAAACAGAAAAGAAGGACCTACAAACACGCTGGAAAGGAGTCAACATCAAAGGATTTGCAATTGGAGGAGAAAAAAAGAAAATTTGGGAAATTTAGTGACTCTAAGAAAAGGCTTGGGGTTTTATCAGGTGCAGTGCAAAGGACCAAAAGATGCCAAAACTAAGCTCACAGATGTTGCAAAAGCAGGGGAAAAAGTCAAGGAGGAAGACACAACTTAGGGGGCAAGATATGAGGGACATGGCATGAACACTTCAGAAAACAACCAAAAAAAGAAAAAAATCTTTCCCAAAGTCTAAGCCATCAAAAGGCATGGCCTGCCATCAAGTGCAGGGACATGCACCAAAGATTCCTCTATTGGTCCCATTGAAATCGCAAGATTGCTTTTCCCTTCCCGAAAGGAAATTTCATTTCCTTTCGGGAAGGGAAAAGGAATCTTGCGGATCCCAAAAGAAAGGCTTACAAACACTCTGGAAAGGAGATAGGTTCAAATGAAATGCAATTGAAAAAGCAGAAAATCGGGAAATTTTTGTCTCTCCAAAAAATAGGCTGTGAGGAAATCAGCTGCATTGCAAAGGACCAAAAGGTGCCAAAACTAAGCTCACAGATGTTGCAAAAGCAGGGGAAAAAGTCAAGGAGGAAGGCACAACTTAGGGAGCAAGATATGAGGGACATGGCATGAATACTAAAAACAAACAAAAAAAGAAAAATAGAAATAATCTCTCCCAAAGTCAAAGCCATCAAAATGCAGGCAGGCCATACGCCAGCAAGTGCAGGCACATGCAGCAAAGCTTGCCAAAATTGATCCCCACTGAAGGCCAAAACAGAAAAGAAGGACTTACAAACACGCTGGAATGGAGACACCATCAAAGGAATTGCAATTGGAGGAGAAAAAAAGAAAATTTGGGAAATTTAATGACTCTTAGAAAGTGGCCTGGTGTTTTAGCAGGTGCAGTGCAAAGGACCAAAAGATGCCAAAACTAAGCTCACAGATGTTGCAAAATCAGGGGAAGAAAGTCAAGGAGGAAGACACAACTTAGGGAGCAAGATATGAGGGACATGGCATGAATACTTAAAACAAAAATAAAAATAAAAAGAAAAAAATCTTTCCCAAAGTCAAAACCATCAAAATGCAGGCAGGCCATATGCCACCAAGGGCAGGCACATGCAGCAAAGCTTGCCAAAATTGATCCCCACTGAAGGCCAAAACAGAAAAGAAGGACCTACAAACACGCTGGAAAGGAGTCAACATCAAAGGATTTGCAATTGGAGGAGAAAAAAAAGAAAATTTGGGAAATTTAGTGACTCTAAGACAAGGGCTTGGGGTTTTATCAGGTGCAGTGCAAAGGACCAAAAGATGCCAAAACTAAGCTCACAGATGTTGCAAAAGCAGGGGAAAAAGTCAAGGAGGAAGACACAACTTAGGGGGCAAGATATGAGGGACATGGCATGAACACTTCAGAAAACAACCAAAAAAGAAAAAAATCTTTCCAAAGTCTAAGCCATCAAAAGGCATGGCCTGCCATCAAGTGCAGGGACATGCACCAAAGATTCCTCTATTGGTCCCCATTGAAATCGCAAGATTGCTTTTCCCTTCCCGAAAGGAAATTTCATTTCCTTTCGGGAAGGGAAAAGGAATCTTGCGGATCCCAAAAGAAAGGCTTACAAACACTCTGGAAAGGAGATAGGTTCAAATGAAATG